>JAWDHB010000126.1:0-26772 GCA_033439405.1 Fusarium sp. NFCCI 5145
GAGGGAAGGACGAAGGGGTGTGTTGTCAGGGGTGTGGGCAGGTGAGGAGTTGTGGAAAGTGGAAAGTGGCCAGGGCTGGGGGGAATGGCAGGCGCAAAGAGCGGAGGGAGGGACCTAAGCTTGGTACAAGTCACGAAGGAAGGTACGAGAAACTCGATGGTGTTGGCAGCAAGAACTCCACGCAGAAGTCTGGAAACCAGGTATCGCCCACCCTGGTGGAGGTATTCAGTACCTAAACGCTCTTAGAGAGAGCTTCAGTCTTGTGGGTTCGCTCCCGCAGGGTGGTTAGGGATCCTTGACAACTGAAGACTGCTTTCGGCCGGGGGAGTTGTTTCCAGAGCCTATATCAAGCGATACGATGGTAACACGTACCTAGAGATGAGGAAGGTGGCTGCTTGAAGATCCAAGATGAATAGTCTTGGCAGGAGTAAGAAGAGAGAGAAGGAGCGATTCCATTGAGGGAATCAATCATTCACACATTTTATTACGCACTTGCACAATGCATGAATTGTGCCAATACAGTAGGTTCATGTTAGGGCCTGATGATGTGTGGGTGTGCGGGCCAAGCATGTGCGTCACTCATGTATACAGTATCGGTGTAGTTAAAGTGGTGCTGTAGATGCTCTGTTGGTTGGGTTATCTTGAATCTTGAGTTCAAAGTAAACAATAACTAAAAGGTTGCGTTTGTTTAAACTTGGGCGAGTCACAAGTTCATAACTAAGCGAGTTGATCAACAGGTTCTCCAATAAGATGTACCTAGGCATGAGCAACCTCAATTTTGAAAGTCACCAGAGGAAATAGCAAACGAGTGGAAATCGCAGCTGTATTCGAGAGTACGGATATCCCTTTCCTTTTGGCTGACCGCTCATGTTGCCATCCATAAAATCGATATCACGGCCAAGAACAGTGGGGTGCTACTAGCCTTCCCAGCGGCGTAGGTTTATGAGCGATCACGACATCAGCGAATTGGAACCTGGGGTGGCTACCTACCTATGGTTTGACCCTTTGGGTTGTAGATAGTTCAACATTAACGAGCGAAAGAAATTATAATTCGTGTTGACGCGTTGCATGACTTTCATGTTTGACCTCAGTAAGACTCAGTTCTCTGTTTAGGCTTCAAAAGGGAGGGAAGGCTTGGAGAGTTCCTTGATGTTTTCTTGCTGGTCCCAGAAGTAGATCTCTCATTGTTCCTATGAACAACCTTTGATCAACATTAAGCATCTAGCCGCCTGAAGCCTGCAACTTACTACGACGAATACTAGTATTACTAAACGAGTTTGTGATAAGTATCCGTCTCGGGTTCTACACCTAAGAGATTACTGACTTCTTGTTGAACCCCTCTCTACGTAAACATTGTCCAAAATGCCGGATAATTGAAGCATACTCCGTAGACTCATCACGAACTTGCTTGTTTGGCTGCCTGGCTGACCGTAATTGCTCATGCTGGATAATTTCTCAGCTCTTCGAAGTTCCGTATCTGACAGTGACCCCCTGACTAGGACAATTCACCCCCTTTGCAAGCCCCTTTTCCATAGCGGGAATCAAGTGACCAGGGCATCATCGATCATTGTCTGCTCCCACCAATAAATACACGAGAAGAGCTGAGCTATTCTATTCTTACATCCATATCCATAGCACACACCCGCCATGCCCGGCAGCTCGGATCCAATGCTGGCTGCTCTGCAAGCTAGGATTAGGTTTGGGTTGGGTTTCTCAAGGCCCCGAAAGCCAAGTCCAGCGCGTTGCTCCACAGCTTCTTCTTCTAGAACCTGCCCGTTGTCATTGCGTTTAGGACTGGAAACCCTTTTGGGAAATGTCCCTGCGCTATGTGGTCAGTTAACTGTTGCTCATTCGGCAATGGGACATTGATTGGTCTTGAGTGTTACTTGATGGGCATATTGGCGTTGCGAAATTCTGAACGAGAATATAGTTGATTGCATGGCAAGAGACATGTGACGGAAGAGCATGAACAGTTGAATAAGGTAAGTTAGTAGGTACTAGGTTAGTACTTATTTGAACAACTACCTACCTGGTACCTGAGGTGTACTATTTATCGCAAACACGTACCGATATAGAATTGCCATATCATCCTATCTGTTGACCAAGCCCTCACGACAAACACTCTTGTGTAACCATATGTTCATCCAGTCTAACAAAGACATCGCAATTAAACAATCGCTTATTCATCAAAAGCCATCCCCAATCAATTAATTCCCCAGATTGATAAGATCCCGAAGCGCGGCGCAGAAACTTCACCCCCCGCCACCGGCCACTACCCACTAATCGGCGCTAATTTCGAGGCAAATCATCCCACCAAAGTCGCTGAACAACTTCAACTTCTACTGCGAGACCGGACCCTGGCTCAAATATGCTCATACTTCTCTCATTGTCATACTTCTTGTTGTAAGACTTTCTGGTATCTATTAACCACTCATTATGACCGCTCAGGATCGGAGCGTGCTCGTCCTTTACGGGTCAGAAACTGGCAATGCTCAGGATATGGCTGAGGAATTGGGGCGAGTATGTCAAAGACTGCATTTTAAGAGTCGCGTTGAAGAACTCGACGCAGTAGATTTAGTAAGTCATGTTTATAGATCTCTCTAAATGCGAATATCACTGACAATTTGACATAGAATGCTCTCCTTCAACCTACTTTTGTGTTATTCGTCCTTTCAACTACTGGCCAAGGCGATATGCCTCATAACTCATTGCTCTTTTGGAAAAGACTACTGCGCAAGAAGTTACCTCCAGGCTGTTTGGCTTCAGTCAAGTATACAACTTTTGGGCTAGGTGACAGTACTTATGTCAAGTGAGACTCAGTAGGAATGCTTGTTTAATATTCGTATCACTTACACGGCATAGATTTAACTGGGCAGCTCGTAAGCTCAACAGACGCCTTGACCAACTTGGTGCTAAAACATTCATTGATTCTTTTGAAGCCGACGAGCAATTCCCTGACGGGTCAGTCTACCTCGAACGAATATTTGACACGGATTATTTAATATCAGTTACAGCATCGACGGAAGTTTTGTGCGCTGGAGTGAGCGGCTCTATAATCACTTACTCGAACATCACCCTCCACCCTCAGGACTTCAGCCTATTCCTGATGATGTTATTCTCCCACCTAAATGGTCTCTTAAGAACGCCCTTGAGGACATCTCAGTCACCAATGGGCATCCACCCTCAACGGTTCCTAATCTCCCTCCCTCCTCTCCCCTCCCTATCCCTGATGGATGGACAGCAACTTTGGTTGGAAATGACAGGCTCACACCCGAGAAGCACTGGCAAGATGTTCGCCTCATCTCATTCGACATTCCCCGCCGTGAGGATGTCAAGTTGTCGTGCGTTCCTGGCGATTGCCTCACCATCTACCCCAAGAACTTTCCCGAAGATGCCCAGAAGCTCATTTCCCTTATGGGCTGGGAAGGCATTGCTGATAGACCCCTTGACCTCTCGCTCTGCGGATCTCTCCCTACAAATCTCTATATTGACCCCAAATGCACATTAAGAGCGCTTCTCTTAAATAGCATCGATTTCACCGCTATCCCTCGGCGGTCATTTCTCAAGAATATGTCCTACTTCTCTACCAATCCAGACCACAAGGAACGGCTCCTCGAGTTTACCATGACTGAGTATCTGGACGAGTACTTTGACTACGCAACCAGGTCCAGAAGGTCTATTCTCGAGGTTCTCGAGGAATTCACGTCGGTGAAACTACCTGCCGAGCGCCTCTTCGATATTTTCCCGATAATTCGAGGTCGAGATTTTAGCATTGCCAACGGTGGCGTTCACCAAAATCATCCTATAGATGAGAAAAAGACTCGTATCGAACTCCTCGTTGCTCTCGTCAAATACCGAACTGTCCTTCGCAAGCCTCGTGAAGGCCTTTGCTCTCGCTATCTCGACAACATCCCCCTGAACTCCACTCTGACTGTCACACGCAAGCCCGTCCTCTCGCCCATTCATGGCCCTCAAAACGCCCAGCGTCCGCTTGTCGCAATCGCTACAGGCACCGGCCTTGCCCCTATTCGCGCTCTCATCCATGAACGCCTCACGCACCCCTCTCCAGGGCCCATGAATATCTTCTTCGGGAACCGCAACCGCGAGGCCGACTACTTCTTCCAACAGGAGCTTGACTCTGCTGTGCGCGACGGACACCTCAACACGTTTCTGGCATTCTCACGGGATCAGCGACATAAAGTCTACGTCCAGGACAGGTTGCGCGAGGAGGTGGAAAGTATCGAGGAGGTAATTTTGGGCAATGGAATCTTCTGCGTCTGTGGTGGCTCGACCAAGATGGCAGATGCGGCCAAGAGAGCAGTGTTTGAGCCCTTTTCGGAGGACGTCAAGAATGCCGGGGAACGCAAGAAGATTCTAGCAGCATTAACATGGTGGCAGGAAATTTGGTAAAACAAGATTAAATAAAAAATGAAGCCTAATAGAAAGTATTATAGATAGGTTAGACAGCAGATAAGGGTTCACATAGACGGGAATCGGTCCTAGGGATCAGACCGCCGACATCATCAGTTGAACGATTTCAAAAACACTCAAGCTGCATATTGAAATGGTATTATTCCTTTCCTATAGATATGAAATCAAGAAACCAAGACAAATCATAACGCTCGCTCATGCATAGTTGACAAAGAAAATATGAAAACATGGCCCCATTTGCGGATCCAGCTAGTTTGGCTCAGATGCTGATCTGAGAATCCGAATATCACCATCCAAGCCAAATGGCTATCATGCCACATGCTCAGTGCTAATTCACAGACCTTGTTTCCCTTGATGACTCTCGTTCGGGTCAAATACAGGGATGCTCTTGTGATTTGCCATGTGGGAGCGGTCTGCACAACGACCGAATTATCGCTCCCAGCTATATCGCTCCCAGCTATATCGCCTCTCAGCCAGTTGCGGTACGTGAACCAAGTCCTCGCCAGGATTTATACGCTCTTGGCTTCCTGAAGTATCAGGCTGATCTGCCAAGAGGCCACACTGAGCATTGTCTCTTATAGTATCGACAGAAAAGTCGTTCGTTCTCAAACCCAAACGTCTTGATCCTTCCGCACTCTGCCTCTCCTCTTCGACGGTGAAGTTGCTCCCTAGAGTATCGACAGAGTCGTGGCGATGTGAGGAGCCATCAGTAGCCTGGTGGTTTTCATCCATTGCATTCTGTGGTCCTGGGTGGCGAGAGAACCGGGTATTTTTAGGCAGTGCTCCGAGAAAGACAACCTTGGATGGGTCAATCGGCGTTCGTTGCACCGGCCGCTGCTGGGGCGGGCTCGAGGTGTTCGATGAGGGTTCAGATTCCTGGTCAGAGTGAGATCCACCCATTGCCACTGAGTTGATAGTATGGTGATCGGATGTTGGAGAAATGTTAGACCAAAAGTCGGAAGCACCTCCAAGGGGCGAGAGTGGCAATGAAATACTATCGTTGGTTGGTGACACGGGCACAGTGGCCATTGGCGAAGGCGCCCCGATGGAGCAACCATTTGCGTCGAAGCCTGGAGTCATGGGAGACGGTAATGGTATTGAGTTTGTGTTTGAGTCTCCCTGTCGGGTTGTTTTTAGAGATGCAGATGGTGATCGCTGCAAGGCTACAGGTGGGCCGTTTGCTGGGTTTGGCTGGTATACCGCTTTCTCTGGAGATATATCTGTTCCATTAGCAGGAGGGGTATATATTGGGACTGGGCCCTGAAGTTGTTTTTCCATCTTTCTCCTGGCTATCTCATAGGCACTCCTGTTCTGGGAGCTGTCGGTCCCAAACTCGGTATCATCGTTCCATGACATGCCATCATCCCCATCAAGTTCTGCAATGGGCAATGGAGCTGCCATCTCGTGAATTTGGGTATCAGGTGCTTCGGCAACCTTTTCCCCACCATTGGCACCACTCTTGGTTTGCCGTGTTGAACTGTTCCGTCCGAGGATCTTCGAGAACAATAGGGTCAAGGGAGATTTTGGTGATCGACATCCGGCATCCGGTGTCGAGTCCTGATCCTCTGTAGAAGGGCTGCTGCTTTTAGCCGTGCGTTTTCGTTTTCGTCGACAGTACAGCCACACGGACAGAGCTGTCGCGCAGACAGCAAAGGCGCCTAGCCCAACCCCGACTCCTATTCCCACGACCTGTCCATCTGAAAGACCTTTCCCGGTACCCTCCACATGTGGCGGAGGATAAGGGCTATCGTCGGACTGTTCTATGGCGGCCAATTGTGAATTTGTCGATGGCTCGTTTGGGAAGAGAGCCTGATGGACGGAGAAAATCCCCTCGTCATACTTGGTGATAAGGTACGACTCCTGTAAAAACGAACGTCCTAGAATGTAAGACGCGCTATTCTTCGCTTTTCGAAGCATGAAGTAGGGAACCGCTGGGTCGCCGTATTGAATCGTACCCGGCATGAAGGGGTATTGTAATAGGCCCACAAAGGCTCTGACAGGTATAGTAATGTTGACAATACCCGCTACATCATAGGGGTCGCCAAAGTTATCGTTGTTATCGAAACTAGAAAGCACAAAGGTAAGGTCGAACGACTTGTCCTTTGTATAGGCGCGATATTGATCGTCACTAATAGTATAAAGTTCGAAAGTCTTGTTGTAGGTTAAATTAAGAACTTGGGCAAATTGGTCGCAGACTTCATCTGGTAACCACAGATAGGGGGTACTGCTATCTATGATGGCGAAGAAAGACGAGTTCCACTGGGAGAGCAATGGTTGTTGTGACTCCCACAGACTAGAAACATCCTGACCTCCGGTGGGCGTTATCTGGATGCCACGGACCATGGGGCGTTCCAAATTATCTTCCTGACTGAGTGTGAAGACATTATCGTGCTTCTTGAATCGAGGTGTTTCGACACCTCCAAGTGTCAGTGACACAGGTGCATTCCCTAGTTGAGTTAGCAAATTGAATAAGAGAGTTCGCAAACGCCGTACTGTAGTATGCTCCAGCTGTATATCCAAAGCTGTAGCTTGGGATCAAACCATATGTACTAACTGCTTGAGTTAACGGAGAATCTGCCACAGTGCCATTGAAATTGCTTTGCGTGATACCCAGACCGAAGAGTCCATTCAAGTAGCTGGTGGTGTTGATAGTCGCTATTAGCACGCCATGCATGGTATATGGCTCATGGCTAAGAGGGCTTTGCGTGTGGAGAATATCACGACCGTAATCGCCATTCCCGTCATAACCGAGATAACTTAGACCGAGCTGCCAAGTACCAAGTGAACTCCAGTCGTTGGATTCTTGTGGGTTAAAGATGCCCCCACGGGCGGCGATACAATGAGGCTCCTCTGGCAGAGCGTTAGTGCCATTTTCGAGACAGCAAGTAACCAGTAGCCAATTGATTTCGTGAAAAACAAACGTTAGATAAGTTGCCAAATGAATAAAAACGTACTGGGTAAACATCCTCCTGGTCCAATGGCCCAGAATTCTGAGAGCGCCGTGCTCACCAGAACTTCGATAGACTGTGAATTGGACCCAAGAGAAAATGAAATAGTAGACCAATTGCCATCACTTCCAGTCCTGTTTCATGAATTAGATTTGGCTCCCACGGAAAAGGATCAGGTAACATACCAACCACCTGAGGGTAACAAAACAGGTCCTGGGTCGCGGGCTTGTGCTAGACGCGCGAAAAAGAAGGTCGATCCAAGGATAATTGACCACATCTCAAGGACAACAGACAGATGAGAGACGTCTGGTGTTGCTGGCCCTCGTCAGTAAGGTCATGCCTAGGTGCGAATCAAACATCCAGCGAGAGTTATTGAGTCGATGGAGTGGAGTTGACCGCAATGCGGCACATTCAGCCTTGCTATTCACACCAGCAAAGATCCCAGTGTTTACAGTGGACGTTTGGTCAGGGGTTGAATGAATCGCAGACTCGCAGTGACCATTAGCGACAGCAAGCGACAGGGTGTCGATTCCTTCCAGATGGTGAACGTTACCGTTCAATATCACCATGGAACAACGCTTCGTTGAAGCCACCAAGGGTGAATAAGATGTGAGGCGGTGGATTTGATGACCATAGAACAGTGTGTTTTTTTGTGGTTTTTTTTTGGAGTGCACAGGGCGAGGAGACTCAAGATTGACGAGTTCTAACCTGTGCCACTTCTTAGTGATTGAAGGGACAGCCACAAACAGTAGCGTTACATGGCGTGAGCTTGACTGGGCACCCAGTTAAGGTACCTTATGGTTCGGAGCGTCGAGCGGTTCCTTGGGCGCTCACTAGGCCATTGAGTACGGGATGTACTACAGTATTAGTACCTAGGTACAGTTAGTACCTAGTAGTGATTGGCTTAGTACCTACTAGGTGCCTAGTAATAAGGTAGGTAGGTACTTTACCGTCTTGAGAACTTTCCTCTTCCGATCTGTTGACAAACTCGGCAATGAATGTTAACAGTACATAGGTCGGATACTGTGGAATAACAGGTTAATGTTGCAGCATGGTCAGATAGTTTAACTTAGGTAGTTGTCTCTCCACACTTGGGGTAAACAAAATGCGGATCATGACGGGATTCTGGAAACAATCCCCGTGCCTGTCGGCCAAAGGTTTCGATTCGTCCAACAAGGTGAGCATGAACCACGTATAAAGCCACTCAAACCTGGCTACCTGGCATCGTCAAGTGGGTGGCTGGGGAACGTTGTGCAACTAGTACTATACAGTACTGTAATACCCTGTCTGCAGCTTCGACAATATCAGTCAATACTGGCGGATACAAGATTCGCATGTGCAAGAAGCTCGTGGCACAATTCCCATTCAACGTCAGGTTTTTGGATTACTCTGTATACCAATATTTAGGTAAGATCGCAGGGTGCCGCATAGAGAATTATCAGTGGCCACTGGCCACGATCGACAAAATGCGATATTATTCAATTTCATACTCTGAAGTCAATTTTCATCCTGAAAAGGATGATTGCTGGCTACTTCGAACGCTGTTGCTGGGATCGATTGGAATATGTACCAGAAGCTTACTCCTGGCTGGCCTCTATTTTCTCTACCCGTATATCTGTATATCTGTAGATTTCGTATATTTCGTATCTCCAGCAGCAAATGAAGAACCAAAGCAACAACGAACCGTCCGCATTTCAGCTCGGATATAACCAAAGACTTGATATTGGCCTGTGTGTCGTCCCACCATCCCACCGACTGCACCGGAAGGTTGGGACTCTGAAGAGGTGGTAACATTCCGAATTAAACTTCTACAGTATGAATTATCGCTGGTTATTTTGTGAAGCCAACAGATCTGTTGAAACTGTGGAGGGTTTTGATCTGCCAAGAGAATCGACCGCTCTGGAGTGTAACCCACTTGGCCAGACCAAGGCCGAACAAGATTGGGGAACACACACCAGGGGAGCTTTCGCATACATACAGTAAGACGATGATCAGCCACATGCATTCTGGGCCTCATTATGGTTATGGGTATTGATGCAGCACAGTGCAGTGCTGCCATAGGCTTATCAGTATATCCCACCACCAAAGCCCTCCGGAGCTAAAGTGAAGGCAAAAGTCAGATCTTCAGGTGAAACAGCACCGGAAAGGAAGGCCCTGAGAGGACAGTACACGACCGCGTCCATTAGCAGTCCCAATTGGCCTGGACTTGCATGGTTGGTCGCTTGCACCTACGTAACCCCTTGTCATTATTGTACTGTATCTACTAGAGCTACCTAGTACAGTACAGTACAGTACCTAGTCGCTGGAAACCCAGGATGGAGCTGGTTCATTAACCTTGGGGTCCCTCCTAGGCACCACATCGCAACTTATGATTGATTTCTCTCGTGATCCGTATTGAAAACGTCAACGCCGTCCGTCGCGGTCATTACGTTGCAGAAGCGTCCCTAGGTAGTCGATGTGAGATCAATTGAGACACGGCCGAATCACTCGTTTAGAGGCCTATCACTATTGATCTGGTTTGGATGGGTTCGGGTAAGTTTGAATGGCAGTCGACATCGAAACGATTTGGGCGATAGTTTGATATACCTAGTACGACACTGTCTGTCTGTGTTGGTCTGTCTGTGTTGGTCTGTCTGTGTTGTGCTGTGCTGTGATATCAGCAATATGAGAGTGCAATTCTTTGCACTGCTGTCGGCCGCAACGCTGGTTCCTTCTGTTACTGGAGTCGTTTTACCTGGTGAGTTTTGCACCGTCTTATTGGTCTTTTTCTTGTGTGCTTCTGTCAAACGCAAGAAAAACAAGAGGATCATGGCTAAAGAATATCAGCCTCAGCCGAACCTAACCAGCAAAACCCCCAGCGCTTTCCACTGAACGATACTGCCATCGCGACTGCCCGAGACGGCAGTACCGCTCGCTTAACGGCGAAAACCTCAAAGTCAACGTCAACAGCATCGACACCCCAAGGGGAAGAAACCTCGTTCCCCTTTTCTGATCAAACCCCGTCCACAGAAATTGTAGAGACGGCCTTTGATCCTTCTGTTAACCACCTGTCAATAACTGCACAGCTGTCGGAAGATTCCACCACTTATTCTACGAGTCCTAGCACCAATACGACTCTGTTAGCGCATCTTCGATCAATCTCTGAACCTTCGTCTTCCCGCCTCTTCCAGGCTATTTCTGAATCTACTGGCTCAGTCAATGCCAACCTTTCGGATCATGATGAAGATCCAACCCCTGTGGAAACAAAAGATGATCCCCAGGCTTCAGCTCAGAGGAGGCCACACCAGGGTTTTGTACACTCTTTTACACAACTAGCGCCCAACAATACCAAACTACAAACTCAAACATGTGGTCCTGGAGACGAGTCTCCCTGCGGATGGATTCCCACAGTTACTTCGAGAGGAAATGGGACATATACGCCTGGACCGTGGACATCTGGCACACTGACGCTGATAGCACCAACGTCACTGGAGCCATGCACTACCTTACAGGATAATGAGCCCATCACCGAGTACTCCATTGTGTATACATCAACAGTAACATTCTTTGGTAACCGCAGTGACTACACACCTCCTTACCCGACCATCAGCACTCCCAACTTTTGCGAGACGGAAGCCCCTGGCCCTGTCCCGACCTTCTCAAAGGGGCGCCCAAGTGAGGGAACTGGGGCGTCTGAGTCACAGCCATTTCCAGGTGCTGAATTGACTAAGGAGCCTCCTCAAGGTTGCTCACGGGGGAAATCTTGTACTTCGGAAAAGCCTCCTGGGTGGTCGAACCCTACAGGTGTTCCCAATCCCGCAGTGCCAGGTCTAACCATGTCATCACGAGTGACCGTCACGTTCATAACAACTGATAAGAACCCAGCAGTTGTCTTTCCTACAGAACGGCCTCCGCACTTCGACCGGCCGACAGGGGGAGGAGGACTACCTATGAGTAACAAGCAATTGCCTGAGCCTTCTAAAGTGCAGAGCCCAGATCTCCCAGACTCTTCAGGAGGCCACGGCAACTCGAGCCCCCATTCAATAGCTCAGCCGGACAACACCAAACCGCAGCCTTCATCGGGGTCCCGGCCAAGGCCCATATCAGGGTCTCAACCAAGGCCTACATCAGATTCTCATCCAGGAGGTCGACCGCAAGGTGGTCCACGGCCCCAACCACAGCCTGAGCCCAAGCCGCCCAAAGTATTTTTTGTTACTGCCAGAGGCCAAGAGGTTATCGTCAATGACAAGACCTTTTCGAGCCTCATGGCAGATCAAACAACAACAGTTACTGTTGATAACGGAACATTCACAATTCACCCAACTGAAATAGTTGGTGAGGGAACAACCGTAAAGAAACCACAACCTGCAGGAACTGTGGTGTCTGTTGTCAGTCCCACCAGTACAACTATCGGGAGGGTACCTGTCACTGTTTCGGGGACAGAAGCTGTTGTTGGTGGCACGAGACTCAAAATCCCCATTATGGGCACGACCACAAGGATTGAGGTTCCTGTTGTGGGATCGAAATCTATTGTGGAGGAACGACAGGTGTCTATAGCCCCTGATAGAGTTGTGGTGGATGACGAAACCTTCACATATCATGGGGTCGGTGGCCCTCGGACAGATGTAATTATTGAAGGGGGCGAGATGGTTACTGCGGTTGGAAGGTCGGTCTTCGTTTTTCACTCTACGACTCTGACATACGGACCCGCCGCCCCCGTAACAACAGAGAGATTCGACGACGATACTATTACCATCGGACCTTCAGGTGTTGTTGTTGATGGGACAACTTTGGGCGGATCTGACGCTGAAGCGACCGACACCAAATATCGGATCGTGGGTGGGGCAACCATCACCAAGGTTGATCCTTCATATGTCATCATTGACGAGACGACTTTTACGGCTGGGCCCGGTGCTAAGAGCACGACGAAAGAGGCTGGAGGCGAGACTATTACGATTGGACCCAGAGGTATCATCATTGGCACAATGACAGTCACATATCCCTTTGGGCCTTCAACAGTAACTACCATCGAGGCGAAGGCGACAGCCTCTGACAACCTGCCCATCGCTACTGGTACCAACAACGACAATGGTGAAGAGGGTGGTAAGGATAAGAAAGATAATGACAGTGGTGCTATTTCACAGCGGCCAGGCTTGGCGATGAGAATGACTAGATTATGCATAGCGGTTGGCGTCTGGATTTTGGTTTGATCACGACATTGGACACGGTTCGTCATTTCACAAGATACATTGGGGAAAGGGTTAGAAGGACTTCTGGCATCTAGGTTTGGCATGGCGTTAATAGGAGCTATGGCACCACACAGGATTTCCAAGTTCTTGACTGGTTCTTCCCGCCAACAGCTGAAAGGAAAACTAACAAGTCCCCTTGACCTTAAAGCGTCTGACCATACCTCAAACCAGGAACAACATGGCTTTCTGGTCAGAAGGTTTCCACTAATTCTGGCGGAGGCTTGCGTAATCAAAATCCTTTGTTACTGGTTGCAATGGGCTGCTATTCATACAGTATTAGTTATACCTGGTTGCGCTTTTGATCCGCGCACTTTCATCACGGGTTATTCATATATCTGCAGACTTACCTAAGCAAATAATTGGGGCGGACAAACGTAGCTATTTACGTAGGCGAAAATTCTGACTGGCGAGTAAGTTACTGGAGGCAAATCGAATTGCTCCATTGCAACTATCTTGATGACTCACAATGAAGTTGAGCTCTACCTACAGTATACCTTAGGTACCTCTAGGCAGCTACTATAGTACCTAGTGTCTATCAGAAGAGGATATAAATAGGAAACAAAGGATAAAGGAAATGACACTTTTAACGTCTAAACGACAGAGATTCCATCATTCGCAATATTCTACCACTTCATCGAACACGATGTCTTATAGTGGTTGTCTATTGGCTCACCATCATATCAACAGTCAGAGTGTCTTGCGCCGGCTCATCATCGGCAAACTTCAAGGTCAGAGACTCGACGCGCTACGAGGCAGAAAAAGGCAAACCTCATCTTGGAACGATCACCATCCTAACCACCTCCTCACCTCCGCAACAATACACTTTAACAGCGCATACTCAAACTTTCCAACTGCCTCAACTTCCTCGCCCCGGCGCCCTAGACTGTGCAGACACCTTGTGCACGGTCAACACCCTTCTCCCCGAGTTCCAAGCCTTCAGCTATATGCAACAAGAGCCTCTCGAGAATCCAGAACCTTTGATTCACCGAGACAACCCCTCTAAAACCGCTATCTCCCAGCATGGCCCCCTTCACCATGACCCGCGTGGCCTTCGCCGAGTCTACTCCGGAGACTCAAGTGGCGCTGACCCGGGCTCTGCACCAGCACCTACGCTCCGCCGTGCTTCCGGCCATGACGTCGATGCCGACTTACTCGACGAAGAGCTACTTCGATTGAGTTTAGGATATCGCTCGGCTGTTCCACATTCTGCTCCCGGTCAGCGCATCTCCGAATATGAAAATGCAATGACGCCGCCTACACCAAAGAAAGCACTGGGCTTCAAGGTCATCAAGCGTTCCGAAACACCGTCCGATGGTGTGCAACTTGAAGACTTCCCAAATGGTGCGTCCAGCAAGCCTTTGTAATATTTTCTGCAATATCCTAACTTGAAGTCCTCTCCAGAGATCTTGACGCATATCCTTTCGCATCTCCATTCCGACTCACATGCCGCAATCGCGCTTGTCTCGAAGCGCTTCTATGCCCTCATCACCAGCTCCCATGCTTGGCGTATGGCCTTCCTGCGATTCTTCCCCGGACACGAAGCACTCGAGGTCAAGAACAATGTAGACATATGGGCTTCCAGCTCGCACGACCTGATACAGTCTGAGTCTCGGTATTTCACTCGTCTCACGCTGCTGGCATCCTGGAGAAAGGAGTACCTCCTTCGCACACGCTTGATCAGAAGTCTAGCCCGCGGCAAACCAGGTGCCTCCTTTGCTTCTGGGGGCATTGGCGCGTCCGTTCGCACCGGCAAAAAAACCAGTGCTGTTTTGACGTATAACTCCAAGCTTCCATGGGCCGTAACGAATATCCACGCTGTCTTCACAAATGGTAAGAAGCCGCCAAAGGCCATCCACGGAGCTTCTGATCTAGGAGTGGCGTCAGTCAGTGACCCTACTAATGGAAAGATCGAGAAATGGGGATTCGTCGATCCATTCAGCTCAATGCAGCTTGACGAAGTGTTCCCCAACCTAGTGCCCTTTGGCTTGGGAGAGGGTCCTGCTGCTACTCCTAACGTTCTAGACGTGAGTCAGCCATATGGCGTCCTCGCGGGCGAAGGCTTTCCGGGAGGTCGCCCCTACTACCGCTCTATCAACGAAAACCGTGGGCGATACCTCGGTGCGGATTCTGGTGTTGTTGATACCTATCCCGACATCCCCAAGATTCCAGAGATGTCCGAAGCAATATGTAGTGTGTGGCTGGCCAAGTCGGCGAATGTGCCTACAAACACTCAATCAATGATTGGGATGCTGACTGGTTCTACCCTTGGCGTTGTCACTTCGTACGCTATTGGGGGTGACTCTGGCCCGCAACGTTATCAGTCTGGAGAAGTTACTGCTCGCTGGATACTAAGCCCCGGCGTGCCGATCATTTCTCTGAAGGTTGATGACAACTACAGCCAAAAGCGCAAGTCTGCAGCAAGAATGTGGGCTGTTGCGCTCAACGCTCTGGGCGAGGTCTTCTATTTGACCGAGACACCTACTGCACAGAATCAAATCAAGAGTGAGGATATCACCAAGAATGCCTGGTTTGCTGGACGCTCAGTTTACTGGCATCTTGTGGACTCTACTCGACGAGCTGCTCGGCCAGATGATTTGGATAAGAACGCCAGCAAGGGTGCATACTCGCCCCGATCGCCCTCCAACTCTATGAACTTGAGCAAGAGTCAGTTAGCTGCTGAAGCACGAGAAATCGAGAAGTTCTTGCGCCAGAAGCCCGCACACTTCCGAAAGGTCTGCGAAGGATGGGATATGCAACGCAAGTTGGAGGTGGATTTCGCCAACGATGATGGACATGGTGCAGGCGAAAATATCTTTGTAATCAATTGTGGTCTTGCCGAAAATTGTCCTTCACACATCGAGCGGTATACTCGATCTCTGATTCCTCAAGATGCTCAATCATCGTCTGTCATATTGGCACCCACTCTTCCCACTCTCATACAGTCGTCACTTTTTGGAACAACTGCCGCAGAGGCATTGGAGACTGCAGATGAGAAGGTATCTGAGTCTGTTTCCCCTGCTTCTGTATCATCATCGGATCTCCTATCCCATCTTCATGAGTGGGAGAGTTGCTCTTTGAATCTAAAGAATCAAAGCCATGCAGTGATTACTAGTGTCTCAATAGATCTGTCCAGCACGGCAGCCCTGACACTCAGTGAAGATCCTTTGTATTCGGCTGAGGAAGAGATTCCTGGCCGCAGATCCCGGCTGTTTGCTATCGGAACAGATGCCGGCGCTGTACTTGTCTGGAACGCTCGTGAGGATGCCAAAACTGCAGGTATCGATCCGATACGACAAATCCAGACAGAGTCCCCAGAGGTGTCTTGTGTGGCCCTCTCGGCCATGTACGTGGTTCATGGCGGCAGCGACGGGCTAGTGCAAGCATGGGACCCCTTGGCATCAACACTGGATCCGGTCCGCACTCTCAATTCAAGGTCCAATGGTCGAGTGCCTCGGCACATGATGACAATGAATCCTACCCTCGACGAGTCGACCTACTCGGCAGTTGGTGCTATCTATCTCGACCCTGATCCAGCTGTGCTCCGTGGAGTTGTTTCGTTTGGTGCTTTTCTGAGATACTGGGCATACAGCTCGGCCAGCCACGCCTCGGGACGCAAGCGCCGATTGAGGCATTCTGATGTCCATGGCCGCCTGGCCAGCCGCCGCCAAGGCGGGGCAGTCACTGATTTTATCGCAGCTGAGGAAGCCGAAATCAAACGGGAGAATGAGCAAAAGGCAAGAGAGCAGAATCGTCTGCGCAATCGATTTGGTGTCGGTGCGCTTGGAGATCTGACTGAAGAGGAAGCTTTGCGATATGCGCAAATGGTCTCCGAGGAAGCATTTCTTTTCGAGGAGCAGCGCCGAACAAGTGATTCTGCTGCCGATGCTAGCCTTGACACCGCCTCGACATTCAGCGAAACCACCACTATTGACACCGTTACTCCTGATCCGAGCGTCACTGACCTGATAACTCCTCCCACTGCCTCTACGGATGGTATTGGTAAAGCACCTGTTGAGGACGACTATGAGCAGCAGATTCAACAGGCCATTCGTTTATCTCTGATGGAAGGTGTCAATGAACATGGCACCTCTCCTCAGGCCGCAAGTTCTGGAGACTACGAATTCTCCCTGACATACAAGCCTAAGCCCGGCAAGAAGAACAAGACGTCCGGGGCTGGGTCACCAGGGCTATCCAAGGCGGGATCGTCCATTCATGCTGGGCCTAGAGACTATGATCTAGAACTCGCTCTAAAGCTAAGCATGGAGGAACAAGGTCTGTCTCCATCGGACGTGGGATTGGGCGTTCATCATGAGGAGTTTCCGGCGCTGGAAACCGAAGGCGTTGGCAAAGGAAAAGGGGTACAGAGGTGGTGATTTTTAAGCGTATGCTTTGTGGTGTGATCTGTCGTTCTCAACTTTACGTTCTATATCAAGGTCTAATGCATGAAGTATTTAACCCACTAGCAAGCATTTTTATAATTGAATTTTTTGCCACTATATCCTTTTCCACTTACTATTGGTGCCATTAGTAACCGAGAGAATTACAGTACAATTGATTTCCATTGTTTCAATGTTTACTCTCTCATAACGATGGCTCTGTAATGACATTACTGCACGGGAATTAAGCATCAACAACTCGAAATCAACATTCCGCAGTGAGCCTGTCGATCAACTGCTTGTCTATAGCTTTCTTTCAGCAGAGGTGACCTGAATCATCTGCAATGTGTTTTCGCCCGGCGCCCAAGTTTCCGTCGAGTATTTCTGACGATTAAGTATGTTGGTGGTTTGCATCAAGACTTTCCCATCGCCGCCTCAGTTGTTCAAACTGAGGCCATCTCCTCTGACGGGTTTTTATCGACTAAACCCATATCTCATTCGAGAAGAATACCATCAGGCGATAGCCAGAGAGTAGTTCAGATTGTAGACAGGACATGCTGGCCAAGCACTTCCGCACATGTGAGGATCGCGAAAAAGGATATGTCTTCGGCTCAAGGCTTATTCCCGATAGTTTAGGCTATTAGGTTTGATCAATAAGATCCAGACGCCTCTATCATTCTGACACATGTTCTTTTCAACGGGTTAAGGACCCGGGTTGAAGGCTTTTTATATTGATCCAATTGCTTTTGGTGAATGAGAAGCGCTAGTGTAGGGTAGGTACGCTGCCATTAGGCGCCAAACATTGATGTGTTCATAGCAATGCTGGAAGGACAAGAAAACCCCTTAGCTTGGAGGCTGTGCACCTAGCATAGTTGGTATTCGTATATGAATTCTCTCAATTTATTAGCGTTGTAATTCAGGGAATTACTTGTAAAGCATTGTCGGTTCAACCAGAGCCAACTGACGATACCTAAATACGCTACGGCAACAAACACCTTCCCTAGCTGGAGATTCACCGTAACTTACCCAGGTAGTTCGCTGTAGAATTCTCACTAAAAGGTCCCGTCCTGTAAATCTGCCCCTGATACTTGCAGCATTTGCTCCGCGAGGGCGCAGCATTGGTGTTGCACTTGCAGGTCCCGGTCCATCCGGGCATGAGAACAGACCAAGTTGTGAATTTGCTGCCGAGGTGGCTTGCTATCCCTAAAGTATTTTCCTTGAGGTAATACCCAATCAGCCAATATAAAGGGACGGTACAGTACTTGTACGTGTTGTTAATGGGCGAGCCGAAAGTGTCTCGGTAGTTCCGAATTCCGAGTTCCAACAAACTATCACATGCGTGGAACCAACCTCAGACGCTTCCACGAGGCGAGGCAAGACGGGCAGTATCATATCATCACGCGTGATATAGAGAAAAGAAGCTCAAGAGTTCGGTAGAGTGCAACGTTGCAATTGAATTGCCAGACTCTAACTCGGATCAAATTTCCATTGTATGGAACTTATAAGGGGACCTGCATGAGCAAGGCATCGTGATGGCCCAGTTTTTGCGGTTCAAACATCCTGACACTTGCGTGAAGCAAATCTCTGTTCTCCGAGAGGTGCTAGACCTTCAAAGTTTTTGTGTTGCCAGCCTAAGTAGTGTAGCCAGCTCATCAGTACCGGAGAGATGCCGTGATGCCACTATGTAACTTAGAACGAAACGACAAACGGATATCCGGTTACCTTCCGAGCAATAACGTTCAGGGCACGGGCCCTATTATCAAGCCAATCTTGCACTCTCAACAGCACTACTATTACGAGGCATGGAAATAGCTAATCACGGCTTGAGACAATATATTCCGGCCGCGCTGGGTTGCTCCTGGGTTTTCAATTCAAACTCCATACATACTCGCCGGATTAGCTACCGGATATTGGTGGCGGGGAGCGGATCCGCGGGACGGGAAGGGCCGTAGCGCCACTGGTGAAGTCGAGGAGGATCCAGTTTTGAAGGGACATTTGCTTCATTTAGCGATAACTTCGTCGATGTTTGCATGATATTTGGCAGGGAGAGTATCCGTAATGATATTGCTCCTCCAGTGGTTGAGAATGGCACTTGCCACGCACGCAGTTGAGGCATAGGCAACCCTACTGTAAAAACCTGGTCGTTATGACGAAGGCTTCTGCAATGTTGGCTCCGGGGTATTGGGTCATCAGGCCATGGCACCAAGAACTCAAACTCGGGGATGCACAGTGTTGCAGCGTGCAGTTGGAAACCAAATGCAATGTAGGCTGTAGACCAATGGGCAAAAGATAGCCTCTGAGCCGGCGTCCACTGCCACCGTATCTCGGCTGCAGCAATAATGTAGTAGTGCCGAACAAGTCGTCGTCGAGTTCACTAAAACGCCCCAGAGATGAATAGAGTGACCCCAGACAGGCCGTCTTTGGGTGCAAATATGCTCGACGAACGTCTTGCCTTTCCCGGGGCTGTCTCCGAGCAAAATCAGGGCCCCGGATGCAATCAGACAGTTCGTATCAGGCCCTCGGAGCCTATGAGCTTTTGGTCAGTGTTGGCATGGATAATCAAGGGTTTTTGCTGGGACGAATGCATGCTTTTTCAGTCTGTCATTTCTGCTCCTTGTTAGCTCATTCGGTTGAATCCCTGATGACGGTACGCGAAACTATTTTCCTCAATCCTTGTACGGGTCAAAACTGATCCCTTGACAGGTATCCGTATAATTATGTAGTTATGGCCTAGAAGCTGATTGCTTGCCCCGATTAACAACCCTGCCAGACTATCCGAAAACATTTGAATAGCCGACCCAGGGTTCACGGCCGATAAGGATATCGTTTTCCGGGCTCCGCCCCACCACGGTACGGTATCTTGATCAGCTCCCCCCTTACTTCTCGTTTGAGGCGGTTGAGAACGCCGCCGCCGCCGCTGAATATTGACAGAGGAAGGTGTCCAATAGTTGTGCTGCACTGTACTGGTGCCAAGTTTGGAGGCTTGCTATTCGTAAACGGTGCAGACATAAACAATGCGAGGATTTTGTTGCAATGCAGCTGATGAAAAGGCGTTCACTGCAGACATTGGGCAGACGAATGGACCCCTCCCAGCCTCGTCACCCTTACCTAATTTAGACTATGTGCAAGACATGCAGATGCATACTCCGTATGTACGTAGCGATTGTGAGACATGAAAGCGGTCAAAGTCTCTAACATACCATTGACGTGGTCATATGGACCAAGCCGCTGGGAATTTGCTCGAGGATTGCCGCTGACTTGTCTCAGGGACTGGAACCGGTCAGCTGGGTATCATCTATTGGAACTGAGTCAAGCCTCTCGACCAGCCAATGCAGATCAACGGCTGTCACTCATGTCTCGTCTCGCCTGTTGGTGTTCAATCAGCCAGCACCAGGATGGAGTTAGGCCAGCAGCTCGGACCTCGTTGTCGCCCAGCAGCTCCCGTTCTTGTGAGATAAACTCCCGTGTCCTGCATTATGACAGCGGTTACCGCTGGGATGGTTCGCGGAACGTCGTGAATATGTATCTTCCTACAAAGTTAGCCCCAACCCTTCCATTCTCTGTCAGATTCCTCCACTCCTCCTCTAGAAAGGTACCCCATCTACCCATGTGCTTCTCAATTGTCTCAAGACTAAAGAGTACCGGTATCTTCCCCATCCAAGCTCCAATAAGCCAAGGGAACAGAGTGGCGGGCGGGACGATCCACCAGGTTGGCACAGTCGTTTGGCGGGAGCCAGCGGGTATCTCTAACCTGCAGGACGGGTGAGACTCAGAATCAGCTCATGGCTGGATATGAGCAAGTCATGCTGTACAGCAGAAACCAAAAGACCATCATGAAGAATGCTTGAGCGGGTGGACCGTGGCACAGGAGGAGCCAACAATGCTGAGCAACGAAAAAAGCCCACGGAGCAAAACAAACCGATTTGCCTCGTTGACTCAAAAATCTCTGATAGTTTGCGTTTATTTGTTCCAACCCCGGCATTGAGCCACAGAAACCAGTGGGTCAGGTCAGTTACTGGAATGTTGCATCGAGCCCAGAGTGGCACCGAGGGAGATGTCCCTGTTTCCTGGATTGAAGCTCCTATGAAAGTGGGTTATAGTTAGGTAGTGAAGGCTTGAAAATCGGGTGCACAATAGCATTTTCAGAATTGCACTGTCCTTTGCTGGCGAGTCAGAAACAACGCCAACTCACGCAGATATGATATATCATAACCACTGGTGCGGACTCTTCTTTCCTTTCTTTGGCGTCTTGGAGCGGGAGGATCAGACATCGGTATGGCATTCAAATCTTGGACCATCAATGTCTGACATCCAAATTGACATGGTTACAAATCGCCGATAGTTCATAGAATCCAGATTTAGGGAGGTATGAATAGCGTCGTCAGTCAATGTGTTTGAGGTCCAACAAGGGGAAGCGGTGACTGGGAGAATACTACAGGCAGTGAAAAGTTAGAGCCCAACCGTCTGGAACCCTTGCATCTGAGATGGCCACATGTACCGGTATGTCGATGCTGGCGGACGGTATCAAACTAATCAAAGCCTAACAATCTGTGTCGGGATCGAGACAGACCGAGAACCATGTCCAATGTGAATGAAGGTAGGAGAGTTGAGATATCCCTGTAATAACAGGATAGTGCGAACTCTCTATGACATGGTCTCATGCAACTTGGGGGTATTGCGGCAGGCCATGAACCCGTGGGATGTTTATTTGCTGTCTGAACCGAGAGTTTTCGGTTCTTGCTCTTGTTTAATGAAGACGTGTTCCAGTACTCCGTCTCATCGAGGTCTCCACGTATGCTTAGGAGCTTGGGCTGTTTGAGGAGTGGAATGATGGACCGATTGAAACGACAGATTGACCCATGGTCCCATGGGCCACTCCGGGAGAGAGGAAGAGTTAGTCCGTCCATATCAAACCAGGTTGCCCATGTTGACTTGGGCGATGGGGGGGAATCAAAAAGAGAAAAAAAGAAAAAAAGTCGAGGCGCAGTCTCGACTTTTTGCTGGCAGGCTCCAAGATATCATGCTGCAGTGGATGGAGTAGTTGAAGGCGAATAGAAAAGGATTTCAGCTTAAGCGACGTCGACATGATGCCAGCTGAAGCAATCGATTGATCAATTGATTGATGGCTCCTGAGCTATCATTGAGTCTCTGCAAGCGAGCCGAGGTCCCAAAGCAATGAAGCGCTGACAAACCAAGGCTGCCCTGGTATCAGGTAACGAACCGTTGCAAGTCAACGGGCGGAAGAAAAGTGACATCTCACAATATTACTGCCAAGGCTTGTACTGTAGTGATAAGCTCGAAAACCCTCGTCAACTGCCAGAGTGAGGTTCCTGAGAATGGGTATTTTGATTGGGATCTGACTGTTCTGGTGGGGTGCATTCAGTGTTTAGTGGACGGATTGATGATCTGACTGCCCTGGTAGCCTGGGTCTTGCTTGACCCATGCCCTGGAGACGAGACTGGGGACTGCGGTCCCGCTTGTGTTCCACTACGTACCAAGTTCAAGGAGCGGCAAATTGTCGGAGATGGGCCTTTTGGACAGTGCAACCTGGGTTCCTTCTCTTCGGGACTGCTCCGGACAAAGGCGTATGTCCAATCAGGTGGCTTCATGGCTACATGACTCTTTGGTGCATACTTAGTCTTGGGTTCATGAATCTTGATGAGAGCCATGCTTCTTTTTCTGTTTCTTGGGAGTAAAGAATACCTACCGGTAGGTACCTAATGATAGCAAATATTTGCTCCGAGGGACCGAGATATGCACAACTAACACGACGTAACATGAGACTCTTGTCTCCGGAATGAAGCCATCGTAGTTGATATCAAGGCATTTAACTACCAGGTCCGCGTGCTCATGGACAAACGGTTTTCAAGTGTGCGCCTTTGCACAGGAATGCTGTGACACGCTTCATCTGCATGAGGCTTAAACTCAAGACACAGGTCATGGTTCAGGTTTCACAGACAACTATATCATTGACCAAATGCCGCCAAAGTAAACATCACCGACTAGGCGTCCTTTCTGGCCCAATGGCTGGATTGTAGCGCGGTCGCCACCAAAGTCAGAACAGGCCTGAGGTGAAGATGTGAGAAACGGGCGCGTGGGAATAACGTGGGTTAGACAAACTATCCATTGCCTCAAACTGTATTCTCTGCCAGGGAATTCTGTCTGCGACTTGAAGTGTTGCGGCAATTGCATGATGATGATAATCCATTCCAGTTTTGCGAATGTGTGGACGGGGGGCATCGTATCGCCGCCGCGTTGTGCAACGCAACGCAGCACAACACAACGCAACGCAATCAACAACGTTTTACTGGCAGGTTGACAACCTGGCCAACAGGTTCAAGTTCTCAATCTGGCAGCTGGTGACCGCTGAAATGTTACCACGATTCACAGTGCCGCAATATTGCCACCACTTGAATTTGACCTCTCCAGCTGGCTGCATTGGAGGCCGGCCAGGAGCCAGACCAACAGCAGAGGCCCAGGGATGGCGTAGGTCACAATTGTAGTGAACCGAGCAGCTGGAATAGGGAAATACCACGGAGGTTGAACCTCGTTTGGACCGATACTGTGCTTACTGTGCTCAGTGTGCTGCGGGCTCATGTTGGGCAAGCAGGGGTGTGATCCAGGTTAAATTCCCTGTGAGTATCCATCGTTCACACCACAACAACTGTGTCTGGCTGGCTCTGCCTCTGCCTCTGACGGCAGAGCAGCAGCCTCTCAGAAAGTAAATGCAAAAGGACCTACCTACCTTGTTGCGCATCGCATCGCATAACATCACACCTTTCCCTTCCCGTCCCCAGAAACCGAGCTACTGCTATGTACAGACAGTACTGCATTGCAGCGTACTGTAACTACTGTAGTGATGCGTGGCCAGTGGCATGTCGCGTTGTTCCTTGTCTTGGATTGTCTCCTGAAGAGGTCAAGTCTCTAATGTCCGTTCTTTGACTAAGACCTAGACCTCCCGGTTTCCAGCGGCCGACTCTCTCCTAAGCTCCCCTCCCACCCGCCGTGTCGGGTCTGGGCTGTGCTACTGTCTTCACTCTTTTTCTCCTAATTTAATAAACTTCATTTTTTTTTTAGTTTAGTTTATTTTTATTTATAAAGATACATCTTGTAACTGATATTTCCACATGCCACAATTCGCAACATCACCCCTTCGTTAGGTACGGACGGATACTGCGTGTATTCCCCCCACAGGACAGGCCCTTCTTCCCGCACTGGGGTTCCATGTTCCACGTTCCATGGGTATGGATGGGTGCAACGAAGTGGTAATGGAAGGATACGGTACCCAATTGGGTCGGGTGCCCTTCTTCACCCTTGTTGTCCTGGGCAGGCCTTCTATTCGCTGTTCTTCCTTCTGCAGCATTAAGTTAGCATGGGATTTGTAGCGCCGGGCCGCTAGGTTGGGTCCACTAATACCACCAGGCTGGCTCGATGTGCACTGTAGAGTTGAGTGTAGCGCCATCCACGAGGTCCCGTCCAAGTTAGGAACCGCCAGACTAAGTATAGTTCGCCCGCCCTCGCCCATCATCCTTCGATCAACTCTCTACTCTCTGCTCTCTCTCCCATCCCTCTTACCTCTCTTTACTAGAAAAAAAAGAAGACAACATCAACAAATTCGATCCAGCAATCGTATCGTTTCTTATCGCAGATCTCCTGCGTCATGAGAGGCTTATAAACTCTCGACTCTCAAATTGATATACGGACTGGACTATTCAAATTAATTCGCTCGACGTCTCTCAAAGGGACTGTCGCTATCTATCATCCGATAACTTTCGGTCCCACCGATTGCACATACACCATCAACACTCTGGACTTTTAACGAATCATCGCAACCACTTTCGTCGATTTTCACTGGTCATATTTTCCTCCCGCATATAGATAATCTTCTAGAGGAACAATAAATTCTCGATATATCGTCCCGGCTCAATTCTCATTACACTTTATATCGCCCAGATCCAGATCAACAACAAACCAACGAACATCAATTCTGTTAAACCGAAATATTCAATATGAGTTCTCCTTCCCCGGCCGGGCCCTCGTCCCGCAGAGAGGAGAAGAAGGAGAAGGGTTTCAGCAAGCTTCTTACTCGTACCAAAACCTTCCTCAAGAGAGAGGGCTCCTCATCCGCTTCCAAGCGTCAGTCGACCCTTTCGACCAGCCAGCCGACCGCTCCAGCCAAGTCGGAGGAGACTCCCCAGACGAGGTACGATTTCTTGTGTTGAGATGCTGCCAAGAAGACATCTTGCTCATCAGATATTGCTATTTTTTATTCTCAGTGGATCAATTCCTGTATATCCCGTAACTAACAGGCTCACAGTCAACTTCCTGTTCCCGAGAACAAGAAGGCGGAAGCCAGGGCTAAATATGAAGGCTTGGAGGGTGTCTCCAAGATGACCAGGAGCCAGCTGGTTGAAGAGCGTGCTAAGAAATTGGGTGAACGCTATGGACTTGATATCAACGTTTCCGAACTCCAGTCTGGATCTCCCGACGATACCGTTCTCCGTATTGACAAGCCGATCCGTATGCGCGTACGACGAACCTGCCACAAGTGCAACGCCACCTTTTCATCTGCCAAGGAATGCCCCAATTGCCAGCATGCTCGTTGCACCAAGTGCACACGTTACCCTCCCAAGCGAAGCGAAGCCGAGATCATTGCCAGCCGTGAGCGACGTGCCGCCATCATCAAAGCCAACAAGGAAAACGCCCCTATCATCCCGGACTACTCTTACGCCTTTGACGAGAAGAAGATCGTCCTTACTCGACCAAGCAAGACTGGTGGTCAGGATTTGGTTCACAAGAAGCCTCGTCAGCGTGTTCGAAGGACCTGTCACGAATGTTCGACCCTGTTCATCTCCGGTAACAAGACTTGTGAAAAGTGCGGCCACGTCCGCTGCACCGACTGTCCTCGAGACCCGTATGTTTACCCAAACATGAGTATTAAACTTGCTGCTAAACAAATAACAGGCCCAAGAAGGAGAAATACCCATACGGTTATCCTGGAGACGAATTCGGTCCTAATAGTGTGCCACATTATGAGTGCAAGGAGTGCAAGACGATATTCCCAACTGGTGCTGAAAATGGAACCCAGTGCACCAAGTGTGGCTCGGAGAAAACAGACGAATCGCCTCGTGTCAAACCTCGCAAAGTTGAACCTGAACCAGACCCGGAGATATTGAAGAGGTTACAGGAGCGACTTGAGAATCTAAAAGTGGCATAACTCGCATAAACAATAAGACACCCTTAAACTTGGGAGTCGGGGACGAAGAGTGGAGGTTATTTCCTTATCATTTCATACAAACACACAAACACACACACAACGACATTCGAACAGCGTGAGCGAGGAGCGGTTACCGGAGGATTTCTCATACCATCTCAACCCAAAAAGTCGAAAGATTGTCCTCCATCGTTCCTCTTCCGCATTTTATTTTTCTTCTACTCGGTCACACGTTGCGGGGTTCATCCACCCTTGGCCACGGGGTCACAATAGTATCCGACACGAAGCCCTCCCGGTTTTTCACAAGATAGAGATGGTAAATCCTTATTAGCCGACGCATACGACATCACGATCTGGATCATTCCATTCAAGCGCACCTCCACGATTCTGCATTACCAGCCATCAACCACTTACAAGCATTTACGAACAGAGGAGTTATGATTCAGGGGAGCGAGGTGATGTAGAGGGGAAAGGGGGAGGAGATGCGGGTTGATTTGTTGAAGGGGGGGGGGGGGGGGGGTTGTGTGTTGAAAAAACAAAAAACGAATTTAAATTGAGGACCGGGGGGTTTGGGG
>JAWDHB010000129.1:0-34817 GCA_033439405.1 Fusarium sp. NFCCI 5145
AGTAATAATTATAAATTATTAAAAATTCTTTTAGAAAATTATTATATTTTTAATATAATACTTTATATTTATTATTATATTTAAAACCTATTATATTACCTTAATTATATAGCCTTAATCTTATTATAAGAAAATTATATTTTAATAAAAAATACTATTTTCTTAAGTAACTAGTATTAGGGGCCTAAGCTATTATTTTTATTACTGAAATATAATTAATAAATAATTAAATATTATTAAAAGCCTTATTTACTTAATTTTTATTAAATTCCTATTACCTCAATATAATCTCAATATATAAGCTAGTAAAATGCCCTAAATTACACTAAAAACTACCTATTATAGCTATTTTATACTTTAGTAGCTAACTAAGCTTACTTAGTTAGCTCGCCCTGCCTCGCGGCATAAGCCAACGGGTAACAGATTAAAAATCATACATACCATTAAGCTTACGCCAAGCAGCTTGGTCTTAATAATCCCGCTCATAACTAAAAACACATCAATACTCATTCCTTATGCCCAAACAAACATCTGCACAACTGTCAGCTCCGTTATTTCTTTGTCTGACACGTTTGCTATAATATCAAGTCACAGCACCTCTTGGACTACAGAACCAGTGATACGATCTCGCCTGGGGTTCTTTACCTGGGCGTTATTGCTACACTGCGCACTCAATATGTAAGCTTCACCAGATATTCACAGTCCAAGGTCTTTGTTGAGAAATCGCCCATCAACCATCGATTCACCTTGGCTCCATTTACCAGGTTTGTGCAACATCGAACCAACACGCATGCATCGACTAGACTAGTCGCCTCCTTCGCACGCCTACCAGCTACACGCTCTCACTACCACCAGATATATCTACAGGTCCTGAGAGATATCGATTGCTAGCCGTCAACCTTGTCGCCGTCATTGAACGCTTTATGAAAAAGTGGTTCAGGGCTTTAAATGTCCTTAAGTACTACGGTAAGTAGTTTGGCCTTATAACCAGAACAGTGCGCCGATCTAGTTATCCTTGGACATATTAATCTGAATAATTATATCACCTACCATCAGGAAACCGATCTCTCATTTCATCAAAGATTGCATGAACTCTTAAAGTACATCTTTGGGGCAGGAGCTAAATTAGGGAGGGTTGTCACATCACTCGCAATCTACAGTAGCCCTTTTCTGCCAGACGATGGAGAGAATTGAGTATATCTATGACCCATTAGCTGAGCGACCTTATGATGAAGATATATGGCTTGAATGATGAAGCTATGGCACTTGTTTCAAGCAACAAGCAACGAGCAACTCTGCTTCAGCTCTGCGCTATGGAAAAGACCATCCTGCAGGCTTTGCAAGAAGCCACAGTCAACGACAATAACATAGATACAGAGCCGGTCCATATACCCGCAACTCTAGTATCGACAGATGTTCAAGCCTCGTCGCAGGCGTGGGCCAGGCCCTTCGTTGCGGTTGAGACAGAGGCTTAGAGTGTTGAATGCGAACGTTAAAATTTGGTTTTTATACCTAAAAATAGAAGCTACTCCCACTTTGAGTTATCAAGTTGAGTTAGGAGATCAAGCTTGCGGGTGCGGTTAAGTGACGATGATTTTTCGATGGCTGGGTTGACACCAGGCTGAGGTTCTGGTGATGCCACAGTGTCTACTCTGGCTGATGCACGGACACGCATGTCACGGAGGTCTTGTTTCAGCACTCTGGCAAGGCAGTCTTATGAAGAGCTTCTCTATACGCGGTCGTGGAAGAAAGTAGACAGCTTTCCAGTATCAGCGCACATAGTTTTGTCGAATGCACTCGGCATGTTACATTTTGGATAGATATCTAAAGTGCATTGGCCAAAGCTCGAAGGCATGTTATAATCAGGCTTACACCTCAGAAGTCAAGCTGGAGGCCAAAGGAAGCTCCTTGACGGGTTCACAACTAATGATCCAGATGCGGTGATGTTATTCATTCTGTGTCTGGGTAAGAGGCAGGTCTAAGTTAAGGGCGGTCCCTTGCTTAATATGATGCGTGACCAGAAGCGATAAGATAGTTGATGGTAAGGTGACGATGACAATAATGATAGAATCTTGGAAGGTATTAGGAAATTTACGGCCCGACATGAAGAAGCTCATCTATTGGTTGCTTTGTTTGCCTTAGCACACTCTTAACTTTCACCTTATCATCATCAGCATCGATTCTGTCTATCGCTTATCACAAATCCCAAATCCACTGCCCGCGCCGCCTTTATCGACTACCTACGCAGCCATCCTATCCCACCCTAACCCACTAACACCGAACGTTTGTTTTTTTTTGACGCAGTGTCACTGCCGTCTACTAGTAAGATGGCGGTTCCTTCTCTATTACCGGGATGACGCTCTCGAGCTATCAAGGCCGCAAAACGCCCCCGAGACAGGCGCAAATAGACAGGCACGAGGCCGCGGCCATTGGCGATCAAACGCAACCTCGAACAGAATCTGGCATCATTATCCTCGTTTATGCTCCCAAATATGCATGAGACCGTTGATGGGGAATCTGCTTAGGAGTCGGCGGCTTTGAGACGACCTTTGAGGAAAGCAAGCGAAGCCTTAGTAAAGACTAAGAAGCGACGTACCTAAGGCGTCTGCCCAAGGCCCTTGATCGGGACTGCATACCATGGCCGATATGGAGGATTGCGTCCAAGAGGCTTCTGCTCTACGTTCATTCACCATCCCATCCCTTGTCGCCATTCCGGGTCATAATCGACTCCCCCTCAAAAATGGCCATAACCCGCTCTCGTCCACGATGGCAGTAACCCCGCTTGAGGGCCCAATCTCTGCCTGCATTGCGATTCCTTAAACGTGGACTGGCGTAGGGAAATACGGCGCTCTGTTCAACTACATTACCCTGTATTGGCTTACATCGGGCGGATCTGGTGTCTTTGAGCTTATGTTGGAAGGGAGGAGCTCCTGGAAATGTGCCCAAGGGTGACCTCGCCAAGGTCGATTACGCTGTGTAAGGTAATTTTTCAGAGGCTCTGCCTTGGAGCGGGATTATGACGAGGCCGACACTGGCTCCACGGACGAGTAGGGCTGGGATGCCAGATGCAGAACTTATGCGCAGTCGTTGTAAGCTGACTCCCTGAGTTCCAGAGACTTCAAAGGGGGACTAAATGACAAAAGTTCAATATGACGACCGATGCTAAAGCTGCTGGCTTTGCTGAGCTTCCACACTCTTCATATAGCTTGTAACTCATGCATCAATTAGAGGCCTGATAGGGTAAGTTGCCGCTACCTTTCAAATATTTATCTGCATTTAAAGGGCAGGAAGCTCGCCAGTAGTAATCCACTTCGTCAAAGGGCTCATTCTTTCTGGCGTCTTGTAGACAAAGGCTGCAGCCCAAGAGTTCGCCTATTGTTGCAGAGCATTGAGGCAGACCTTCCAAAGCAACCCCCGGACGTCTTTGAAGACATCTATTGGTAGTATAAGATCAGGGGGAGCTGAGACCATTGGGATTCCTGGAATAGGGCATTGTCGACAAGAGATGCTTGTCTATCCTAAATGGGAGAGATTATGATCCTCTATTGAACTATGATTGGTGAAAGGAGCTGTTTTGTGTATACTTACTCTATGATTCCTCTAGTAACCTGGTTTGGTGAATTCGATTTGCCCGATTGATAAAGCTTACCTGACGGCTCCGGTTTCGCACCGGACGCTGCGCATTTATTCAGTTAACCCCCACGGCTTGTACCTGAGAAGAGATAGAAGAATGTATGACAGGCTGTCTTGCCTTGCACTCCCTAACAGTTCCATTACCTATCAAGTTCCTCAACGCAGAGAACGTGCACCTAGCATAACTCACGCTCCAGACCACGCAAGGAAGCGTATTTTCGATGCGAGGGCAGTGCTTGACTAACTGAGAAAGTAGAATTATGAATATTCAGTTAGAAGAGGATTGTGTTCAAGAGCGGCTGGAGCTTTGTGGGCAAGTCTCTCACAGGAGCAGGGGTTTCCTGACTCAGAAGGCCGGCCTACTTCATAACTAGTATACAACGTACCAGAGATTTGAGGATTGGGGTGAGTCAATGCTCACTCCTCTCATAGAGTTTTGGCTTATGACTGTCCTTTCTATTCCATTAGCCTCTGAATGCTCGAGGGCCTCAGTCAGTGATGGAAGCGGCTCGGACCGTTCATTGTTATTGCTCTCTTCCTTATGTGCCATTCCGCCTTTGTCATTGTTTGTACTATGATAGCATGGCCCGGCCCGGCGGGCGACTTTGTCTCTGACACCAAAAATCTGATATCGAGGTATGTCGACCTTGCACCATGGAGATATCAGCATGGAGTGGTGATATAGCTCCAGTAACACCCCAAGGAAGAGGTACAGCCAATACAGGCTTGTGCGGCCTGATTCCGGGTCTCTTGGATCCTCCGTCCCTCCTCCGCTATTGAACTTCGCGGCAAGGATGAACAACTAACCGCACAACCTGGTAAGAAATAACTCAGCCTCATCTCGTACAATTTCCGACCTTCAGACTACAAGGCAACCTTTCAAGAAGCTCCACCCTTCGTGGTATTCTCTGGGGAGAACAGAACAGGCCTATCCTGTTACCAGAAAGACCACAATGGAGTAATTATGGACAGGCGATTGCGTCAGTAGAGTGTCCATTCGAGCTAAGAGTGCCATGTAATACTGTCGTTGCGGTTCAGAATGACTCTTTCCTTTTAGAGAACATCAGAAGGAAGAGAAGTCTACTTCTGCGCCATTAGATATTAACAACCATGACCGGAATAGAGATGTGTAAATAAAGGACAGCTAATGCACCAGTAGCGGCAGGCCTAGCACTGGCATCATTACAGCTATAGTTCTAGATTCCGAATCCAAGAGCAATGCTTCAATTTCACATCGCCAGAAGGGGCTGGGAGTGTTGTCAGAGTGACTGAACATATGATATATGACCTGGGCTGAGTTGAAACTTTCAGCCGCCATCAACAGGACGAACAGGGCTCTTTGGTTTGCAACCTAAGCTCCGGCCACCATTGATGAACCATTATGGCTCATAAAGACTGAGACTGGAGGGCTTGGAGGCGGCCGATACTCACCGGAGAAAGACATAGCGGATATTCGTTCAGCAACAGTCTGTGCATCTATGATTACGATGCCGGTATGACTATGGCCTCCTCCTCCACTGAGAGTATTTGGTAGCACATCGTATGTGCTGAGACTTCTCCCTGGTGATATACTCTGCTGATTGCTGCGACTACCTGATCACCACCCATATAAAACATCCAGATACCCCTGAGCATTTCGATCATATCCTACACAAGGCCATCCTTCCGCAAGCAGATGTTATCTGCGTGTTTATTGATAATATTGGAGGGATATCTCCATGCCTATCTCGGAGAGACGCGTGGATGAAGAAGGAATCTCCCACTTCAAATTCCATGAAGAGGACGAAACGGCGAAAAAAAGCGAGAAGAGGCATCCGTTCAGATAGATAACCAAGCACATTTAGAAAGGGGTTTCTTTTCCCATCTATTGCTAAGACACTCACTACAGTAATTAACCAGCCAATATTCAATACTTGCATTTCGTGAATTTGGTCTCGTAGGTTTTGAAAGTGCTGCCTCATTCTCGGTTTCCTTTCCAGTGCAAACGCAGCAGTCTTCTTTAGCACTGTAATACCACCGGCATCGGATGTAAATAGATGCTTCGATTTGTTAGACGGATACTATACCGGTAAGAATGATACTTACATCTCTTTTGGGAAGGGTTGTTCTACAGGCGAGTCTATAGGAGGATTCTGGAAGCCCTATGCTACTCGTCGACATAACGGCCATTATTTCTTGAATATATGGTAAAACGTACTCTTGGCTCGCTTCTCGGACTGCTTTGCCAACCTTTGACTCAAGGTTCTAGTCATAAACCAGTGCACCATAAGTCATCATGAATCTACCCTATGCATTGGGGGTCATCTCACCCAGCTTGACAACGCCCTCGAGCCCAATTCGCACCATGTCGAAGCAGCATATCACCTCACCATTGGCCAGATATTGCAACTGCCTAATAAAATTTGGTTACCCCAGAGTTGGAGAATAAAAAGAGGGAAAAGTATGGGATGAAGTCAGCTCAAAAACTCACTATATAGCTTACTTGCTTCGTGGCGCTGGCTATCTTCCTCAGCAACGAGGGTAGGAGATCAAATAGCTCTCAAGTAATAAGGTGGTGAACGACAAGGAGCTTCTCGTTAGTCTCGTAGCACAATAATGACCCGGCGATATTCGGATATATGAGGAAGCGAGTCACTTCATTTCGAGGATACTTGAAAAGCAAAGTTCTTTATATATCACGAGTCTACGTACCTAGTTATTCCAATACTGGGCAATCCAGACCTTTTGCACCGGCTGTGTCGAAATACAGGAGATGTAATCTTGATTGGGATCACGGCCCCAGTAAGAGGTGCCAACATTGACCTCCCGATCAGCTGCTCTTCGCGACAAAAAAGCTGAGATCTTTTTCTCTCAACCCCGTCAAGAACGAATGCTTCTCTGAGGCATTTTGCAGTTCCCCTCTTGATATTTGATACCCATCGCCTACAGGGCACATGTCCGAAAACGTCATTGCTCAACGCCTGCAAATGAACGATTACAAAAGCACATCTGAGAGTTGTTTTCCTAGACAAATGCGTTTGATATCAGGCAATAAACTTGGAGTTTAACAGTATTCCCTGGCAAAACGCTGCTTATTCGGGTTTTAAACCAAGGCTTAAGATATCGCGATGTCAAGTCAAATAACCTTCTGGTGCGAATAATGGATACTAAATATGGCAATAAGGTACTGAAATGCAGCAGGAGAGCACTTAAGGCTCCCTCTGTATGGCATATTGCATGAGCCTCCTGAGACACAAATATTGACGTCAATCCCGTCATAACCTCGAATCGCCATAGTACAGCGCAACCCACTTCATCACACCTTTGCCATAAGAACTGTTTCAAGGACTACTGACCAAGCAGACGGATAAGAAGGTCAAAGCAATAACCGTCGATAGAGTCCGAAGCTCTCTGCAAGAAGGCATCAAACCTTGCTAGTGGCCGTCAGCATATCCAAGACCTGGGCTTCACAGATGATCCTGGCTATACATTGTTTGAGAAGTAAGTCACTTGATTCAGGCAACGACGCCGAAGCTGAAGAATAATCTTGGGAGTACCTGCTGGGCAGATAGGGGGATCAAACCCAGGGACTTTGCCTTCCAGGAAACTCTCACTTCAGGGATCCTTCGAGTGGACGACCTCCTCGGTGGTCTTCAGATTGACAATATTTAACTTGCCATAATAGCTATTGCCAACATGAGAAGTCATGGAATTCACTGAGATGACAATGGGAGATTGCACTCCGCAGTAGAACAAGCCCAAGCGTCCCTGAGAAGCACCTACCCTACAGTTGAGACCTGTGGCTGAAAGCTTCTCTTTCCCACCAAACCTAGCATATACCCTACTAGAAATCTATCAGTTTGTGATGGGCACCGATGCCACGTTCCATCATGCTGTTGAAGCTGATGAAATCGTTTACTCCGCCAGGTCAAGCATAAAAGCAGTAGGGAAACTTGACGGTCCAATAACAGATGTCATCCCAAGTCTCATCCTGGGTTTTAGGGCAGCTTGTGCACACTGCTGATTGATACTTGGTGTACGGTGCACTGTGCAATAAGCAGGGCCTTTACTCATAAGAGGGAAAGCTAAGGCAAATTATATAGACATCTGAAGAAACAATCACTGAGACCTTGACCTTATCTACTCCGAGAATTCTTAAGTCTGTATTAAGAACCACTAACCAATTCACTACGACGTTCACCCTAACCTTCTGCCTTCTTACTTGCTCATACAATGCCAACTCAGTGGACACTCCTACTTGGAGTTGAGTACTATTTCCAGGGGAACCAAAGAGACGTCCACTTTAATCATCTCAAAGGTTGTGTGAACGATATCTTAAGAATCGAGAATATTTGAAGAGCGTTGGCGTGGCAAAAGTCTTCAAACCTTTGGCTTCGTGTGACAAAGATAACAAGCTAAAGGAATCGGACCCCAAGGACTGGCCAACCCATGGTAATGTCAAGGAGACAGTCAATGATATTTACGGTCATGTCAATCCAGGAGATGTCATTTGGATCCATTATTCTGGCCATGGAATTTTAAGAAATGTTGTCGACTGCTACGATAGCGATCCTGACTCACAGCTTGATAGTGATATTTCGGCGGATAGAGACGCCATGGCAGAGGATAATGAGATGGGACTGAAACCCCAGGGTAAGTACAGAACCGCCAGGCTCAAGGCTTCTTGGCTGTCGGACGCAGAAGGATGTACAGTCTTCACAGCGTGCCAACGGGAGAGTGCCGCTTCGACCAACAGAACAATGGCATTATGACACACTGCTTTCTTGACTTCCTCAACATATGCAACCGGATCGGCTCGCGGTCTCGTACATATAAGCGCCTGGCCCAACAGATCAAGCATAAAGTCATAGCATCAATGCAGACGAAAAAGCCTCAGACTCCTGTTTACATGGTGACAACTTCTATAAGTTCTTCAGCAATCAACTGCGAATACAACAATTAGCCTGCTGTGTTCAGGTCTCGGACTAACTAGTGACCCTTGAGAAGATCTATAATCTCCATGTCGGTGCGGCTCAGCGTACAAATTGGCGCGGAGTACGTTGTGTACCCTATTGATGAGGTTAATCATTTTGCAACGCCCCCGAAGATCCGTGTTTATCGAGTTTCGGCTCTCCGATCGAAAGCCTGCTTCATGGGCGAAGCGAGTGAGACACCAGAGGATATGACTATGCAAACAGGTAGTTGGGCCGTTCTAGATTCTTAGGAGCTCCCCTCTTAGCAATACGTCAGATCCAACGCATTTCCGCGGCATAAAAGTGTGTATATTAAATCATTTCTCACACGACTTCAACAGAAGGTTGAAGAGCTGTAACAATTCTGCTCACACTCGAGCGATCACGACGAAGGTCCTGACTACTTGGTCTCTTTCGATGGGGACACACAGAAGCTCTCAATTTAAGCTTGACAGAATGAACTCAGACGCCGGATTCCTATGATATCAGTCGATGACGAAGGTGCAATCGGCAAGGTGTCGTACCTTCTCAGTCACCTTGCTAGCTTCGAGGCCCTGAGGCATCTCAAGTATGGCAAGCCTTCAAAAACTATCGAAACCAGTTATATCACCTTTGACCTTCTGGATCGTCATACATCGCCTCGAAAGTCATTCAAAATCTTGTTTCCACGAGAAAGCTTTGCATCGATAAAAGTCCGGTATCCCACGACGAAACGAGGAGTCAAGCCCTGTTGCTTCCATTGTTCCAGTCCCCCTTTTGCCTTGTCGACGCTATCCTGGTTCTCCAGTATGCTTGTCAATAGATCATGAGGACTTTCCTGGGTATAGATCCTCCCCTCTTTAGTCTCCACTTGATATGTGTTCCCTTGCTCGCGACGAACTACAACATTCGCAAATCTGGTTGCCAGGATTTCAAGCAAGCGCTCGGATGATACGCTGGCGACTCCTGTGAAGTCGACATCTTGCCTTACTGAGTATTCCGCCTTTGAGATTGAATGTTTCCATATATTTTATCATAACCCTGGAACGGCTGTTCATTTTCATCAACCGAATCAAGAAGACAAAGTTTACTAAAATTCGTTTTTTATCTCATCCCTTCACAGCCGAAATGTCGACACTGTATCTTGCCATCAACGAGGTGACATCGGAAGTCCAGGGCAAGGGCCCAGACGGTCCTGAGCACGCGATGTACCTACACATCCGTCTCAGTAATATGCTCGTTGAACGATTCTAACAAACTCTTTCTCTGGATTACTTGAATGGTGGTGTTGAACTTGCAAAGAAAGCACTCGACTTCACTACTAGACATCAAAATCATACTGCTCGCCTGGCTCGTTAGCTGGCCATCTCGGGCAACGGTTCGAATGACTGGGTCTTTGGGTGAGATGAGCAATGCAGTCAGTTTCCTTGAAACAGCAGTACCTGTTTCGTCTATCTGTGACACTGAGAGACTCGGCATTCTAAACAATCTTGGAATACTATGCGCAAGACGCTTTGAGCAGACTGGTAATAGACTAAGCCTAGACCGCGCGATCCGGGCTGCGGTTGAAGCTGTAAACACCGCTCCTCACAATTACGGCCAACGACCTGGCTTTATTTACAGCTCAAGCATATGGTACAGGAATAGATATAAACTGGATGGATTACTGCAAGATCTAGACATGGGCATTGAAGCCATAAGAGCAGTTCTGCCTACTGTGCACAAAAGGAAAAAGGTCAAGTCAGTTATACTGTTGAAAAGTTTGGGAGATCAACTTGGAGACCGGTTTCTTCGAACTTGCTCTTTAGAAGACTTGAATGACGGCATTGAAGCTTTGACAAGAGCGGCAGATCTGATATATTGGACTCGCTTGGTATTGAGCTCCGCACACGGTCCGAACACACAGCATCCTCTCAAGATTTGAACAGTGCGATTGAGGCCATGGACAAAGCGGTCGAGACCTGTCCCAAGGATCACCCTGTTCTGGCAGCGCGATTGACCAATCTTGCAAATCGTCTTGGCAGGCGGGCCGGGCGGATGAGCCAGGGGCAGGACCTAGATCGAGCAACCAAGTGTTCAGAGGAGGCAATAGCTAAAACGCCTACAGGCGACCCAGGCCGAGCAGGTCGATTGTACCTCTGGCTTCTTACAAAAAGCAGTATCGATCGCCAGGAAGGTCTTCCTGAAGACGACTTGGATCGCACTGTGGACATGGCAGAGGAGTCGCTGAAGGTTACAGTACAAGGCGACGCTGGGCGAGCCATGTTTTTAAATCATCTCGCCGCGTGTTATGATTTCCGACATGTGCATAGACTAAAACCGCGGCAGAAATCTTGATCTCTGGGTGTCGACGATTGGAAAGCAGCAAGTAAGATATTGAAAGAGCTATAGATCTGCTACTCCAACTCAACCCGCGGACACCAAATCACATCGACACGCAGAATTTGCTTACATAGTTTAGCAAAGGGTTGGCTTCAATGGCTGCAGCTGTTTCCTTGAATGCGGGGCAAGACCTCTCTCATGCTCTACAACTTCTCGAGCTTGGGCGCGGAGTCATAGCTGGCCTGTCGATGAATATGTGGCAAGATATCTCAGACCTTCAATTACAATATCCCAAACTGGCAAGTGAGTTCGTTTCTCTACGAGAGAAATTGAAGTTGCCGCCAGGAGACGAATCCTCTATCCATAGCAGGGAAGTAGCAGCAAGACAACATCGCAAGGCAGACCAAGCATTCGACGACTTGACAGTACGAATACGCGCTCAGCCTGAGTTCCACGGTTTCTTGGTGCCACCGGAGGTCAAGGATCTAAACTAGGCAGCAAAGCTGGGCCCAATCGTCGTTGTCAACCTCAGCATATACCGATCTGATGCTTCTCTCATTACAGAAGACTCCATCTGCTCAATAGGGCTGCCTGACCTGATTCTGGATGATGCCAATAAGCAACCCTCTGACCGACGCATCCCAATAACAAAGCAACTGGAATGGCTTTGGAATTTCGTCTTATTCTTGATGAACTAGGACTACACACCTCCCCTCTGATGATGATAATTGGCCACACATATGGTGGATACCTACTGGCATTCTCCAACAGCTTCCACTACACGCAGCCGGCAGTTATAAGCAACAGCGCGCCGATACGGTATTAGACATGGTCATGTCGTCGTATGCTTCATTGATCCGAGCCTTGCGGCATGGACGCCAACAGACTTCTGCCAATTCAGCGGGCACAACGACTCTCCTCGTCGCCATAGACACGAAACCAAACCTAGGGGAGAAAGGGACTATTCTTTTTGCCAGTGACGAGGCCAGAATGCTGTAAAGACTGTACCCATCTCTGGGGTTGACGCCACTTATGCCATGGAGACGCAAGGAAAGCGTACTCCAGCACTTGAAAGACTGTAAAGTTTTCCACTTCGCCGGACATGGTGAATCGAATCCATCAGAGCCCTCGCAAAGCCAGCTTCTTCTCGACGACTGGGAGAGCAATCCACTGACCGTTGAGTCGCTTCGTGATAGCAGGCGGCATGAGAATCCCCCATTATTCGCTTATCTCTCGGCCTGCTCGACTGGTCCTAACGATGCAGCTGAGTTGACCGATGAGGTATTCATCTGGTCAGTGCCTTGCAACTGGCTGGCTTCCGCCACGTTATCGGAACACTTTGGGAGGTTTCAAATAGACATTGCGTTAAGGTGGCAAAGGTGCTGTATGAGACGATGCAGAAAGAGGGCATGAAGGATATCCCAGTATGTGGGCTTACACGGAGCGATAGGTGCACTACGCAATTTGAATATACGCTATGAAGAGACGAGGAACATAAGACCGTTGTGCAAGGGGTCACAGAAGCCGACTTTGAAGAATTCCTATTAGATTCCATATGTTCACTTTGGGGTATAGAATTGCTGACTGCATAGTCAGCTGTTCTATCTCAATATCTTAAAGATGTTCCTTAACTTGAAGAGTGTCGATGATGGCTTGCTCTTGAACATTATCCTTCTCTTTGTGTGAAAGGTGAATCTGCGCTTTGACAGCCTGTATAGATAGATTTGCCTACCTTTGGGTCCCATGAAGTAGTTGTCCTTGGGACGGATAGATGAGGAAAGTTTGGAAAAGGTGATGCGGGTGGGACGCTGATAAGTAGTTATGTTGGGCATAAGACTGGACGCGGAAATGGAGGGCGAACTGTCCGTGCTGATAACTGGGAATAGGATCACTTGTTACTGGTCGCTGACGTCGGCAGGCAACTCCAGGTTCTTGTAAATTGGTGAGCCAACTGAATTATCCTTTACCTAGTAACTATGAAGGCTAGGTAGTTTAATGTGCGCAACTTTCAGGCCTAGAACCTGACAGGCAAGGAACTCACATGAATGTTCTATGTCTTCTTGAATGTGAACGTTGATAGTAAGCGGTCTGAGAGACGGGCAGGGAGATGGGTATAGGGTAGGCTACTTCCCGCCTCAAAGCTGCCTACCTTACCCAGTAGCCAATTTCAATTGCGTGTACCGCCTCCCACAAACGCCGCCCTAATGCGAGACTAATGCCATTTGATTCGCCTTGGTCGGGTTAGTGTACTCAGAGAGTCTTGAGAACATTGGTTCAAAATGGATCTGGGTGGTTTGGTGGCCGTGACCGCACGCGCATTTCCCTTTTAGGAAGCCTGCAAAGTAGAAACTTAGGATCGCCAATTACATTTATGCGCAGTCGTCACAAACAGAAGCTTGTTTGTTATGACTAGATAAGCAGTTGAATTTGGAAGGGGTCTAGACTCTTATGACTGTTCTTTTCCCTCTTTATCGGCCTATTAAGTGTGACAGTTGGGCTTCCCAAGGGATAAATGACTTTGGACATAGTAACGCCAGCGGTCATGTAATTTCGGATGGCTGCAGTGGTGCAGAGTGCGATTACAGAACGGTTCCATTTTTTTAAATGGAAGAGTTGTTTCACGTAGCTATATGTTCAAAAAGACCTCATATAACAAGCCCTGTGAGTCGGTGTGTCTCAAGGTCAGCGCAAGTATCGCAACCTTGTAGGGCGTTTGTGCTAGCTATCTTTGTATAAGGCTTTTTTTGGGCATATAAGACTTTCAGCCCTGAACATTGATAAGTGCTAGCTATGTAGCCCTCTGAGCTTCAAACTCACGATCCGTTCGTGTGCAGCTACAGGTCTACCATTGAGGAGTCCGCAGCACGTGGTACCTCCCGAAGCAATAGCACTCCCCAAAGAGGAGTACATTTCCGCCGCCTTTATACCCGGGGTAAAACTGATGCTGGACTGGGCTGAGCAAATGCATCGGGCGGAAGCCCGGATAATTAGTCAGCCTAAGTAAAAAATCATCTCAAGGTTTTGACCAGCACCAGACCTAATGTGAACTCCACCTCATATTCAGGTGTGATTGACAAGCATCGGTTTATGACAATCGCTTTAGATGACATAGCCTACCCTGAACCTAATAGAGAAAAGAAGTAATAACATAACATAATTAGATAAAGAAATTAATTCGAGAGTTAAAATATAAGTAATTACTTTTTTAGTTTAACAATGCAGCACCAGGTGCGTGGCTCGTAGCGTGACTCTAAGACTGGAAGTTGACATAGCTAAGGTACCCGACCCTGGTGGTCCAACTGTCTTGATGGTACGGGTCTTTGAAGAGCCGAAATGGCTTGGTAAATCCAATGCGAGTCGTTTCTCGATAGCCAGCGCGTAGGCCGCGAAGCCCTCGTGGCGGGACACCTACAGAGTTGTCGGTTTGTGACTCTGTACCCACGTCATCGTAGCCTCCGACGAGGCCGGCCACGAGTGCATCAAGGACGGGTCGAGAGGGGGATGGCGAGGGCGGCAGTCGAGAGAGCCGAAGCTAGTACCGCACAGATAAACCCTTACGGAGTACGCTACCTCCCATTGCAGCCAATATTGAATGTGGCTGGCTGATGAGGCTATCTGGAACTGCAAGTCTCGCGACTGATACTCCCCATCCATTTCATTTGCTTCTTCCCGTTGATTGAACTCGACAAACAGTCGCCAAAATGAGTACCCTATTAATGACCTACCTCAATTACATTACCACTTGGGATGGGGAGTCCGATGACAACATCGTCTCGTTAATTAACGAGCAGAAGACGTTCATAAGCCTTGGCGCCTTCGATGCAGAAACCGCAGTCAACTCCGAGTTTGACGACCTCATCGGCGAAGCAACCACCGTTCGGGATCTTACCATTGCCATGGATGCACGCCAGATGGCTGCAGATACCGCCGTAGTATCTTCCATGTGGACCTTCAGCTTCAGCATGGTCGCATTCTTCACATTAGAGGCTGCCGCGTGGGCCGACGGCGAAGAATAGCTTGATCGCGTCGAAATCGCCAAGAGGCCTCGATAATAAACAATGCCGTAGCTACCTCATGGAGGTCATGGCTCAAGTGCAACATCACAGCCCGGACAAGAAGACACTTGACATTGCTGGATTCAGGACATGCGCCGAGTCGGCCAGAAAGTTCTATAACGCCCCTGAGATCTAAAAAGTTTATGACGCCTTGGATGAATTGAACCTCGGCGAGAAAACGACTGCCGATACCCAGAAGTGCATGTGGGTCATCAAGAACCTGGGTTTACCGGGTGGTTTGATGAAGCTCGCCCAAGCCATTGCGGTTGTCGTCATGGTCAAGAAGTTGAACATCGCCAGGGCACAGATCAGACAGGCCGCCGAGAACATCGACCCCGACGCGACCCGCGACACCTTCACGGTTGAGGAGACGGAGACCAGCGCTTTTAAGATGATGGAAGCCTGTGGAAAGTTCACTGCTAGCATCGTCATCGTCGTTTCGGTCGTCGGCGTGGTAGATCAGAGCAAGACCATGTGCGGTAAGCTCAGCGGGCCCATCGAACAGAGCTACAAAGGTTTTTTTGTTGGCATCCAGGAGGCATCCAAGATGTATAATACAGCGATCAATAAAACCCCGCAGGATCTACTTCCCCCGACTCCCAAGGCTTGATGGCAATGAAGTTGACACAGGAGCCATGGACTTCTGGTGGTGGATTTGAGTTTCAGGGATCAGACACGCGGATGGCCTTTTCCATCTTATGTGGTTGCACGCATTTCATTCAAATCTTGGGTAGCAACTCAGCAAACCCGTTTTATCCTCGCCTCTCGAATAGGCATTGCTTATTCGAGTAAGTAGGTATGAAAGCCAGAAATACAATTATCTGTTGAGATGTTATGTTCGTACAACGGCGCAGCCTCGCTGCGTGCATCTAGCTTGGTCTTGCCAGGGGCATCGTATCCAAGTGCCTCACGTAACATCGTCATACATTTGGTCCTATGCGAGAAGCATACTGGCATGAGGTTAGCGCAGGTGATACATTCCGTGCTTTGACTTTGTCCAAAAGCGGCCCACGAAAATATTGTATATTATGTCTTTTGCAAGTATATATATTATCGCGGCGTTGAATAGCATACTGCACGGATCGAACCATAACAATCATATTTTTTGCAACATATAAATGCCACAGAGCTGGGAGGGCGTCAGGTCCGCATATCGCGCAGCTCATCGTGACCGACCCATCCGTCACCAAGCCATCAAGCTCGCGTTAGCCGTAGCTTCACGCTCCTGCATCAATTATTTTCATCCGACATTCTCAAGAGCCATCGATGAGCGAATTTCCCCTATTCAGTGAGAATGATGTTTCCGAAGCCCTCTTAACCAACCCATCATCCTTCTTCCTTCCAGACTAGGATGCCATATTTCACCTATTAAATTGGGTCTGGCATATGAATCAACAAGCAGATGTAGTGCGGAGCTCATGGTAGAGTTATTCTCGTCCACTCTTTCCCCGGGATACGAGCCAGGGCAGTTTGTATCAACACTATGAGACTACCTGCACAAATTATAGAGGACAGAGAGGCGACTGGCAAGGTCTGAAGAGGATGGAGATTGTTATAAGGGGTCATATAAACCTGCACTGGTTGCTGTAATTCAGAGATCAATGCTCTGCAACGTATCCGATTGCTAGTCGTCGCTGCAAGTTGCTGTATATTTGTGTGATCTTATCTTCATATAAGCTTTCTTGGGCATATGGGACTTTTAGCCCTGAATATTAAGAAAGAGCATATATGTGATCTTGTCTAGTGCCCCATGATCTGGGCTTTGGGGGTTCTCTGAGGGTTGTTGGATATAAGGACTGTTACTACGGGTTTGAACTGACGCGGTCATATTTGAAGCCGCGCCGGAGCCTTATTTTGGCGATTGAGCTCTCTATTTGCCTGGAAATTGATCTGCTTTGGCATGGCCCTTGCTGGCTTCAACCCTCTTCTAGTTGATGATCTGTCTTCGTAGTTTCTGATTTTCCTCCTGGATGTTGTTAATCCGTGTTTCCGATTAAGTGAGAGGTCCGGGCTTCATCCTTGGGGCAGGGCGGTCAATGTAATGTCTCTGTGCAAGTGGTAGCCGGGTTTGTGGCAGGAAGAAGTTCCGCAGATGTCAGTGGTCAAGGAAGTGGTTTCTCCATAATGTCCGGTTGCCCATCTCGTATTATCTTAACAGAGAGGTCTTTAAGGAGTTCTGACTCTGATATTCCAGAATTACTGCAAAAAGTTCCTCCAAAGGCTCTAACACCAAGACAAAATCCTAGGCAGAGACCGCAAAGCAGTGCCACACTTGTTTGGCCGCTTATTCGGCGGTCGGGTTCGGTGACTACTGGTATAGCTCCTGGTTGATATGGGCAAACAATCCATTACTTATTCAGATGAGCACTGAAAGTAAGCATCCGCAGTTTAACTATTTGTTGCAGAACGGTACTGCCTGAAGCCGAGACAAGCCCCGGTCCAGTTATCTAGCGATCAAAGTTACAAATAGACCTGCTAGAGGTTGTAGATGGGAGCTTGATGTGATGTTTGAGTGTTGCCTCAACTGCGAGGACGTTATATGGCACCATGCTCTCAGGGCGGCCTTTCTGTGAACACTGTAGAGACTACCCAGATTACCCAAAATGGCTTTTAGTGTAAGGGGAAGAAGATCAGCTCAGTTCCTTGGCCAGATTGTAGTACCTATAGTGGTAGACTGTCATTGGAGCAGCAGCATTTATTCTCTCGCTTAAACAATAAAGTATGGTATATATCACATGAGGAAGCTCTCATTAATAGCAAAGAAGACAGTCAAGCGAAGAAAATAGGAAAGTGAATCCCCTGTCAAACCCTGATATTATATTAAAGCTTTGCATGCTTGCTTATAAACAAGACTTGTAGATTCCAGATCCGAGTAGTCTCAATCTTGTCGAGTTGACAGCAGATTATGATATGTAACTAGAGCTGATTAGCTGTGGTATAATAGTGGCATAGCCAGACCTACCTCCTCATGTCATCGATGATAGAAAGATTTGGCGGCGATTGGTGTTGTCACTGGGAGCAGCCTGACATTGAGATATGTCTCATAGAGGCCTATGGGCTGGTTAGGGGCCCAGTTACCCTGACACAAAGGAGTCGTTCTGATTTGTTGAGTTGGATGTTTGCCCATGGTGCCTGCAAGCTGGATGCTCATGTCCGTACACAGAACAGGCACCTAGCTACAGGGAGGAGACGCCTCTTTCATAATTCCACAGTCATACCCCGGCACTAATAGAGAAGAGGCACCGCACGAAATACTGCCAATCCTATAGACAACCGTAACGCAGATTGCCTTTTTATCTTGACATACTCCAAGTGGCCACTGGGCCCCACCAACATGATTCCTGTTATCCTGTTTCCATTCTTAGCCGGGCTGGTAAGCGCTGTTGGCGGTTTCCTCAATATGTGCATCACTGAGTCACCCTTGCTGTTGGTAGCTGACAAATCCACCCTACAAGCCGCCTGCCTCTCTCTTCATTTTCATGGCGTGCAAACCTAACACATTATTCCATTGCAGGAACAACGGCCCCGCTATAACGGACTCTTAAGCAGTCATCTACTTGGCCAACCATGCCTTTGCACCAATCACCTACACATACGGGGCCGGATCTTGCTATAAGGGGCAGAGTGGGTCAATGTTCGGGAGCAATAAATTAGAATGAGAATAACGAGATGTGTCGAAAATGAAGTGACGCGGTGAATGGTGAAGTAAGGTGGTTGTCAGAAGCAGAAACAGAGCAGAGGCCCTTCATTTAGTCCACCACGTCTTTCCCCATCCACGTGTCACCTGATATCAAGTGCGAGTTTACACTTTGCTCCCCCACGCTCTGAGACAGTGCATCCCAGATGTCGTTGAGTGTCATCTGTTCCCGGCGCGTCTGCTAGAAGGATGGATTCGAAAGCATTGAATTGCAGTCTCATTGCGTGGCGTGACTACTGTAGTCCAAGATTGATCCAGACGTAAGTAGCGGTAGGTCGGTTTGACAGCACATCAGTCGATGATGGCGCAGGCCGTTAAGACAGGTTCGTAAGCATCGAGACTGAAGTATGGATCCCCGTCTCATACGAAAAGGGCCTGATAGAGGTTCATTGCAGAGTCACTAGACTTTGAATGCGTTTCAGCTATTGAGTTCGTGGCTATTATGCAAAGGAGTTCACAATCTTGGTACTGTTGACGGTTCACCGCTGTTATTGGATTGTCAGCTCAAGCATTAATTCTTCTTCCGAGATTCATATAACTCCAGGGGCTTGCTCCCTCTATACATTCATATGCATGGAAGAGGTTTCGCCTCGGTTTACCAGCATATGAGGATAAGCTTTGTTTCTTTTTATCACGAACGTTCCATTTTCATATTATCATCGTTTAATACTCTCTCACCAACAGCTACCTTCCCAACACGGGTCGAAGATATCATGGCAGTAGTGGAAGCTATCCTCAAGGACGCCAGCCTTCCTATTGATCAGTCTCGGGTGGCGACTGTGGGCTTGAGTTCTGGTGGGAACCAAGCATTATCGGCAAGTTAATCTTCAAGTCTTTAGGGTAAGACCAAGGCTACTGTCCCGTAGTCCATCCCATAGACACGCTAAGGATGTTGATAGTCTGGCCACTATAGTAACTATCTTCAATACTGTCTACTTGTCACCGGGGAAGGATCCCAGGGATCCACAGCTCAGCATAATCTGTACAAAGAGGGGCGAATTCCCGGATCCATCTTTGCCATTGGAGCAGAGTACAATATGTCCAACGATGAAGCGCGATGAATAGTCATCCGTTTAGCAGGAGTGTTGAAGTGTACTGGCGTCGAGCATATTGCCTTTGATAGAGAGAATGGGAAGCTCAGATGGGGGATGGATAGCTTTATGGTGGTTGAGAGGGGGCGACCAAGCTGCGGCGGCAAGGCAATCAACAGAACGGTGGGTAGGAATTTTACTCACGGGGGACGTGTTTCCCAGTAAACAAGTGGCTACTGAGAAAGAGTACTTTCTAAGATTTGATATCAGTAATTAAAGACCAGACCCCCAATGTTGTCAGTTCTCGAAGGAGTATCCTTCCATGTTATCTTGATTCATTTGAACTGCGATACGACACTAAGATTGAACGGTGGGGAAGTCAACTCAGCTGCTTGAGTTCAGACTATAGTCTTTACTTGCATGCCTTCCTGTCTGTCATTAATGGCGGCGCTGTCGTGATGTGAGCGAGTAATAATAGTACGTTTCGAATCTTCGTAGGTTCAACCACCGTTATATATGACAAATTACTCCAATTGAGGCAAGGATAATATATACTTAGATCTCTAACTACTACAGTACTTATTAGAGGCATTATTTCAAGGTTCATATAGCATACTAAGGCCTGGCCTTTTACATTCAGCCGTTCTTTAAATCTATCATTCTTCTTCTAATGGATACCCGGTAATTGCTCCTTACTTATTAGGGTGCTGCACTAAACTCCCATTTATCGAAACAAGCAGATCAGCAGGAGGAAGAGTCGAAGCATATTAGTCCTTCGCTGTCGCGAATCCATTCAGGTCAGACAGGTCATTCATTAACGTACCCTCATCCACTAACCTTTGCAAGTTATGATCCTGGAGTTCAGATTTACTGGAGTTAAGCCACGGATATGGTGTAGGGTGGGCGCATAAGATGCCCAAACTCCTTATAGACCAGAATCGTCAAGGTTCTCGTTCGCCCTCATTGACTGTTCAGGTGGCGTCAACTTCGTCATCTGATAGGGTCAAATATTTATTTTCGTAAGTCGTCAGCACCTCCTAAGCAACTAAATTGCTTAATTTCCCATCTTATCTTATCTTATCTTATCTCGTGAGAAGTCGCTTCTAAAATTAGATAGGAGTGCTATGCTACATTTAGCAAAGTGTTAGTTATATAGCAGTCCACCTTTAACTCGTCTTAGCTGTGGAAATACGTGTTTCAGTAGGTCAAAATAATCGAGTTAAAGATTGAAAAAGTCAACTGTGTCAGGACCGATAAGTACTACGTAGTATAAATTCATGGTGACACTATTGAGGTAGAGGACAAGGATGTTTTGCTTTTTCTAGTGGATCAACTCTAATCCGCCCCAACAAGTCAGCATTATCGAAAAAATTCCGCATAATCTCCCGAGCCGGCTTCGTTCTACTACCAAGACTTTTTGAGAGATCAACGCCAAAATGGAGCCGTACTCCACATTCACTGTCGGTCTCGCCTTGTTAGCATCCGTCGGGCTCTTCTACCTCATCAGCTTTGCCCAAGAAGCACTCACCGCCCAAAATAGCAAAGGACGCAAACCGCCAGTCCTTCCGTTCTCGTTACCTCTTGTTGGGCATTTGTTCCAGTTCCTATGGAATACTCAAAAGCTCTTGAGCAAAACTTCGTATGTTTCTCCGTCTATATTCTTTTAGAAACAGTCTTACAGCAGTAGACTCCACTATGGACCTGATACACCTGTTCAGATAAAGCTTCTCAATCGTCGAATAACCATGTTGAATGGCGCCGAAAACATCACCTCGCTGTTCAAAAGCTCTCGCAGCGTAAACAGTGAACGCTGGTTAATTCAAGTCCTGGTCAACGCTTTTGGCATTCGTCAGGTGGACGTGCCTTTCTACGTTGCTGATAACACAGGAATCGCCCAGCAGCCGGCGGCCAACAGCAATGACATTCCGTACGAGCACCGGATCTTTCATCTTGTTTACCAAACTGTACATGATGGACTTAGCGGAGAGAGATTGGACGAGATGCAGCGCCAACTCGTGCTCAACTTATCAGCCCAGATTGCGAATGCAGACATCGACGGGACGTGGACTCATGTCGATAATCTATACGAGGATCTAATTAGAAGCTTCTGCTTCAAAGCTTCGACGACTTCTCTTTGTGGACCGCGAATCTTTGAGACTGTCCCAGATCTCGAGTCGGACTTTTGGAGTTTCGACGGTCACTTACCCAATCTCTTTAAAGAAATGCCACAATGGTTGGTTCCGGCGTCCTTCAAAGCTAGAGACAAGATGAAAGATAACATGAGGAAATGGCATGAGCTCGCCCATAAAGCATATGACATCACCCAGAGCGAAGAAGATGTACGGAATTGGGAAGAGAACTTTGGGTCAAAGCTCATGAGAAGCCGGCATGCATTCTTTCGGAAAATGCCTCTGAGCAAGGATACTATTGCCGCTGATGACTTGGGCTTACTCTGGGCGTGAGTATTATTTGTTTCTTGCGCTTCCTAAGGATATGGTCTAACTTCATGGCGTTAACAGTGCCACTGCAAATGCAGTTCCCGCCATAGGCTGGATGATTTTGGAAACCGTTCAACGCCCCGGACTTCTAGAACTGGTCCGAGCCGAAATCGCCCCTTTCATCAGCTTCGCGTCAAACACAACTACACCGGATATCGATATCAATGGACTCTGTCAGCAACCTTTGGTTCAATCTATCTACGCCGAGGTTCTGCGCGTTCACAATGGCACGGTACTCGCTCGAGTGCCTCAGGTCTCGGATTATTCCATTGCAGGTTGGTCGCTTCCGAAGGATCAGCACATCATGATTTCGACGTATGACACGGCTCGTAAGCCATCTGTCTGGAATCAAGGCACGTCTGATGATCCTCATCCTGTGAACGAGTTTTGGCCAGAAAGATTCATCATTGACCCCAGTAACCCTGCAAGCGGACCTGCCGTTCATCGGGAATCCAAGCATCAAAGCACTGGTGAGAAGTACTTTACACTTGATGGTACAGTTGGATCCTGGATTCCCTATGGTGGGGGATCTCGGATGTGCCCAGGTCGTCACTTTGCCAAGAAGGAACTGATCGTTAGCATGGCTATGTTCCTAACGAGCTTTGACATTGAGCTTGAAGCTCTGGATGGATGGATCCAGGACGATCCTAAATACTTCATGTTTGGCGTCATGCACCCCCAAGGGCCTATTCGTGCCAGGGTGAGGAGAAGGATCTTTGATGCTTGATGAAATGGTAGCTATACAAGCGCCAAGACGGTTGTCAATATTGCTCTTAGCTGCAACGTTTTATATCAGATTGGAACCTGGCATCGTACGTGCAGGCATTACAATCATTTCCAATAACGCGGTGTATCATGTACCTGGATACGGAATTTCCCTCTTGAACGCCTTCTATATACCTTTGACCAATTTTGACGCGCTCACGCTGTGTCCCCTGAGCAGCCAAATCGAAAGCTCCTGTCATCCAATATTCCAGCCTTATTCTCCGGCTTCCGTCCCTTCAGACCAAGTTCCACTTCTTCTTGTCTATCTAAAGCGGTTTTGCTGAGTCGAAAGCTCTTAGGTTATTGTTAGTGAAAGAAGGCTCCGTTTCAGTGAGATATCCCTGGTTGTATCCGCCGTGACTTGAGCGGAAACTATTTCTATAAACAGTGGCTGGGTAACACTGGTAGGGGTAGCATTCAGCTGTGGTTCGGTTGTTCGGTGCCAAAACTGACGCATGGTTCGTGCGGTTTTATTTGAGCTCCCCGACCAGCGCTTCTTTACCAAAACTCAAGCATATGACGGAGAGGGATCAAGAGACTGAGACATTTCTGAGGCTGTGCCATCGGAAATGCATTGCATAGCCACCGTGACAATTGACTCCCTCGATGCGCTTTGTATTTTCTTTTCCGTACACTATCAGCCACTCCCAACTTCACGATTCCACAAAGAAAGCTATCAAGTCTTACTTTCTCAACACAGCTATAACCTAGATTTGACATAAGCTGCCGCGTTCTACCTCTGAAAGCGGACCCAGATTTCATTCCGAGCACCTGGTTGATCGCGCATTTACCAACACTGTCGCTCGTACTACTGGGCATGAACCATGGCTGAAGTACTAGGCGTTGTTGCGAGCGTAATCGCAGTTATCCAGCTATCAGAACAGGTCATCAAGCTCTGCAAACTCTACATACAAGAACTCAGCTCTGAAGCACCTTCGAGTTTACGCGCCATTCTCATCGAGGGTCTCTACGGTCAAGTCCGTTCTCGAGGGATTGGAGTTTATATCAACATGCGATACATTCACCCCGGCCTTGCAGAACCGTCTGGAGGCTTCCGACGGGCCTGTTGAAGGCTTAAGGGCCTCGATGGCGGCGCTCAACAAACTCTTTCCAAAAGAATCAGTCCGGAGCGAGCCAAATCCTTCGAAACGTCAAAGAGTCCAGGCATCATTAGCAAAATTGGCATGGCCTCTGAAGCAGGGCCGGGTGCAGGATCTTCTGCAGCAAGTCAGCCGCCACAAGGCTTGCATTCAGCTCGCACTAACAACAGAAGCTACGTAAGATTTCACCTTGTCTCAGGATTGGTTCTTTTTGCTAATATAACAAACCTCCAGGAAAGACATCAAAGACATAAAAGTAGCTACTGATAATATTCGCTCTATCCTGACAGGTAGGAAACATGTTACATCAACCAAGCTCATGGCACCTACTGACACTCCATAGAGCAGCAGCGCTATGATGTCTGCAATTGGCTGGCATCGACTGATCCTTCGCCGCTTCACAATCGATCACGCCGGCTTTATGAAGATGGGACCGGAAGCTGGCTACTTCGCTCGCCACATTGGACCGACTGGCTCGCCTCCCATATACGATGCCTCTGGGTTCATGGTATTCCAGGTGCTGGGAAGACCATCCTTGCATCATGGCTGATTGAACAAGTCCAGAGCCACTGTGAAAGGTCATCGACAATAGAGGTACCATTTGCGAGTGCTTATTATTGCTGTTATTTTGGCCATCACCAAGATGAGGCGGGGCCATTTCTTCGATGGATCATTTCTCAGCTCTCACGTAAAGCAGAAGTCGTTTCTACTCTGGTACATAATCTTTACCGCCGTGGTGGAGAGCCAAATATCCAGGAGCTACTTGATTCACTAGAACAAATTCTTCAGGTTTTTGGCAGTGTATATATTGTGGTCGACGCTGTTGATGAGAGCAACCCCCGTCATGATCTACTTGGAGTCATCAATAGCCTTGCCACAGAGCCTAGGTTCTCTCATGTCCAGCTCATTGTTACGAGTCGTGAGTATGTAGACATTGAGCGGGTAATGGAGCAGATATCTGTCTCCATTCCAATGTCAAATGACTTGGTTGAACAGGACATTCGCCTTCACGTTCACGCAGTCCTACAATCAAACAGAAAGTTCCAATGCTGGCCTAATGATCTTCTTGTGGAGGTTGAAGAAGCTCTAAGCTCGCAGGCAAAGGGAATGTAAGTGCTTACTCACACCGATACAATGACTCTGCTAACATATTTAAGGTTTCGATGGGCCGTTTGCCAGCTAGATGGATTGCAGCGCCTGAAGGGCGAACGCTCTGTTGTCAGGGATGCACTAGCAACTCTTCCAAAAACCTTGGATGAGACTTACGAACGGATCTTTCTTCGAATACCAGAAGAAGATTGGCAGTTTGTTTCTCATGCTTTCCAATGGCTTTGGTTTTATGGGGAACTCGACCCTCCAGCTAACGGTATTCCCTCAGTTCTTCTCTTGGACGCAATTCAAAGCAGCACATCACAGACGGGTAGTCCCAATCATCATGTCCTTTACAACTCAGAAAGGCTACGTGAGCTTTGTGGATGCCTGATTAGCAGCCTGGAGGACTATATGTCTTTCGCTCACTACACAGTTAAGGAGTATCTAGACTCAGCCCGGATACGACAAGGGCCGGTCTCCTTCTTTTCCACTGTAACGGCTAAAGTTCTCTCCATATGCTTACCTGTGTTATTGTTTCAGGCACAAATATTCACATCTCGTGATCTAGAAGACCTCAAATCCACAATCCCCTTGCAAGAGGACTGAGAAGTTTTATGGAAAAATCTCGGGTTTCACTCTATGCTTTTCGCAGTACCCGCGATAAAGATATGGGAAAATGAACTTTCTGCGAGCAATGACCTCTTTAGGCGGGTCAAGACGCTCCTATATCCAAGCACACAGTACTTGAGGCGCCTCGGTGAAGTTTATGAAGAGGCAATTGAATTTTCTGATCTACCTGATATAAAAGGCTTCTTGAAGTTGATATCCGAGATGAACATTGTTTGGCATGAATCGCGAACAGACAATGACGCATCTATGCTGCTAAACCTATTTCTGATATCTAACGATCTGAAATCGCCTATCTTATCCAGAATGCTTCGGCGGGCAGATCTGAAAGTACTTTTGAGCAAGAAGATATCACTGAAAATAGAGGTATGGATCTGGATCCAGAGCAACCATGTCGACAAGGTTTTCACAAACAGAACATGCGAGGTCCAGGGACCATTAATCGAAGTAATGGCTCAAGTAATAGCTCAAATAACGACCAAAGGGCACACCACTTTTCAGGATGTTTTCCAAGACTTACTGGTCAATTACACCGAATTTTACACTCCATCTACAACTCTTATCTATTTTATCGGTAATCATAAGTCAGAGTCTTGCTCAAGATCTATATATGATCCTTGTGCCTTCTGTCTGGTGCGACATCTATTGGAAGTTGGAGCACAACCCAATCTTCCTGGATATCGCCTTGCTCCCCACCAATAAGCCGTCGCGGCCCGGGACGTGGAGGGAGTTCGATTACTGCTCCATTTCAAGGCTGATCCAAATGGCGTTGGGGATCCACATGGCATAATTTGGCCAAAAGAAAGCCTTTTCGCCGTCTTCGAAAGCCTACATGGTATGTCGCCTCTTTGCATTTGCCACAGCGGTAAGCATATCTGCCTGGGATATAACCATGATTATCGAGGAAATGAGACGTTGGAGACTATTAAGCAGTTATTGTGCGCATATGGAGGAAAAGATTAGTTTCGAGACTTTATTATGTCCTCCTTATTGTGTCCCGTCGCTAATCCTAATAAAGATTCATTAAAAGCAAAGTAGTCCGAAGTCTCAGCGGCATGTGTCATGCCATCCATCTAACTTCAACAAGGCAAGCAAAAGGACCTCAACTAAGCATCTAAGCATATTTTTGCTTTTATTTGCCTAGTATATAGTAGAGAGATTGCGGTAGAACTGTGCATAACAGGATACTGCCGTGATGCTCCCTTGCCTTTACATAAGCTTGTTGCTGTAGTTCAGGGTAAGCCGACTAGTTTAAGAGCAGATAAAGAGAGACATGGAAAGACGTGTATGTTTTGCTATCCTACGCGTCTCGATAGTATCTGGATTCAAGGCTTGGATCCTTGGCCGCTATATGCTATTAACTTTCTAAAGACTATAGCAGACATGGAAGCACTCAAGACACAACAACAGGAAATGTAATTCTTTGAAAGACTAAGAACTAATTTCCGATTGAACAATGAAAACTAAGATAAGAGCCAGATTCACTAATGCTACTTGTTGCTCAGGGGAGAAGACTTTGAGAGGGACCTGCCTTTGCTTTTTTGGGCACGGAAAAGTACAGGTCGGGCGCAAATACAGTACATGTTGGAGCCTGGAAAATATGAAAACAAAAGGCGCGCAGAGCGGCGGCGGACCGTGCCGAATCAGGATCAACGGCGCGCGGGCGTTATCACATCTGCATATTGGGATTTAGCTCATATTTTCTCTTTTCCAAAAGCTCTTTTCACCGGTGTAGCCTGCGGTCAATCAATAATTTTAGACATCATAATTGACGGTATTGCTTGATTGGCAAAGACCGGGTAAATACGAGATTATCCAGCCCCATGGCAGCAAAACGAACGAATAAAACACCGGTAAAATATGCGGTTGGCCTACAATATTGCCCTCTGCATATGCACCGAGGCCTGTGAAGAAAAAGAATCGACGATAAGTCCAGCCACTTCCTTGGCCAGCTGACAAGCAGAGAGGCATTTAAGTACTTTGTGGCCCGCCCTCACTCGTCTTAATGGATAACGAGCTTATACTCTAGTCTTACCGAATAACAAGGTCTTCCCATATCCGCCACCAACAAATTCGCACGATTCATTGTCTAGATTGAGGAGCACCGGCATCAGTGCCTGACTGTCAACATGCTCCTTTTGCTGCTTTTTGTAGGATGCGCCACAGCTGATGGTGGAGACGACTTCTCTCATAACTGTTCTCCGACCAAGCTCCGTACGTTTTGTGATCGCTTTTGTATAGTGTGAAAATACCGACAATGCATATTGAGCCTGTTGGCGCTCTTCGGCAAACGCGTCGCGATGCAGTTTATGAGCCAATCAATAGGCTGGGCAGATTACTTTATCCTAGCTATAGCGCCTGTCGGCATTATCACCATTATCATTAGCGCTATCAGGGTTAGTGGTCCTTCAGGGCTTAAAGCAATTGCTAAAGAGAACCTTGCTGTAGCTGAGGCCGAATTAAGGTCATCAACCTCAAAGGAAGTCTGCGAACTATGGAACGGCCAAGAGGTCGTTAGGTGTATGGGGTCTGCACCTGTGATCAAGTTCTTTTGCTTGTTACCGACAGACAAAAAGACCTATGCACATAGGGAGATAGAAACTATTAGCCTTAAAAAGGCACTGAAAAGAGGAGATCTCGTAGCTTTTGGTAAGTAGGCCCATTACATCTCGTGGAGCAATACTCACCTAGTATTTGGACAAGAGCTTCCGTCAAAGCTCTATACGCACGCTCCATCCAAATTCCAAAGGTCAAGATCCAGAGCCAGGGTTGCCATTGAGTGACCCACCAAAGCCAAAGATTGTTATCGTGCGAAATACGACTGTGGAAGCCCCAAACATCTTTTATAAACTCCTATAACCAGTTTGGTCGTGGAGAACTTCGAGTCATTGCCGCCATCGCAACTTTGCTCCAATTTGGAGTCCTCGTCTATTGTGGCTTCGCTACCTACTATCCAAGCCTGAAACTCCAGAAAGACGACAAGGCCATCCAAGGCTATGCATTTCCATGCACTGCAACCGGGACTCTTACGTTGGTTGTTGGACTGCTAATCTGCTCCCATGTTGTAGAAAGTAGCACCACGGACGAGCGATACAAACCAGGGCCCGGCCGTAGAGCTCGGATGGTTTGGTTGCAGAAGACGCAGACTGTCAGCGATCAGCACTTCGGTTCCCATGCGATCTTCGCGGCCGACTACAGAGACCTCATTACGACGTCTCACAAGGCGACCAAGGGCAAAGATGTAAAGGATGCTAATGATGGGTCGCATGAAGGCGGGAACTGCGCAAAGACGCTCTCTGCGGGTTCACAAGCCAAAGAAAAAGAAGTTCCTGTCAAGCCTTTGCGCTATCTTGGCACCAAGGCTGTCATCGGAACAGCTACCAGTCTTTGCGGCTTCATCGTCCAGTTCATCGGCCTACGCGGGATGCATTGGTCCGCTTCAATTGCTCAGCTCCTGGCAGCCCTCATCATGATGGCCCTTAGAGCACTTGTTCGCCGTGGGTTAGCAGAACCTCCAGAATGTATTAAGGTTACTTCAGGGTTTGAGCTTGATTGGTTTGCTACAACGTTGGGAGACATTGACAACGCCCCCTGGACAGCTAAGCGTGCCCCAACCATTGAGGATCAAACAACAAAGCCTTTTAGAGAGTGGACTATCAGGACAGGCGAGATACCCCAGCGCAATGATGACGGGGAAAAACAGATCAAGTCCCCAAGTCTGATAACTCAGGCTCCAAGACAAATGGTTTGGTGTCTGAGCTGAACGTCAAACATCTCAGTTCTGCGCATGAAGTAATGAAGCTTAGCAGGGATTTAGGGTGGTTGACAGAGGTTGAGAGACACAGACTCGTGGGATCTGATGAATGTTGTTGGTTTGAACGTGGCAATGCCAGCACGGAAGTCAACAAGAACTCAAGGAGCCTGCTTTTGGTCACAGAGTCGTATAACCCTTTGAAGTTGCTGTACGCACAAGACATATTCTCTGCGTTTATGTGGACTGCGGCAGAATTACTAGTTGGCTCAATGTCAGGAGTCGCTGACATACGACCAATCGAGGACACCAACGATGCTAACTCATGGCAAAATTTTAAGCTTCAGCGCCAGAGATAGCGGAAATACTGCTATCGTTGAACTCGTTTCAAATCTTGAGAAAACGTACGAAGCCCAAGATCGTGGCTGGGAATGTGGCCTCTTAGAAAAGGAGAGATCGGAAAGCAAAGTCGAGCCTGAAATGGATCGTGAATCTGATGAAGAATACGAATTTGCTAAGAAAGCCACTCACAAGCTCAGGGGACTCAAGATCATATCACCACTGGGTCTGACAGACCTGCATCACATTGCTACATACGGTTCAGGTAGTGGCCATGGTCGGATTGAACTTGACACTGCTGTGAAAAGCGCAGGTAGTGTAGATTGTAGGGATGTCATGGATTAGACACCACTGCATTATGTGGCAGCTGTGGGTTTGGGGGGGAAGTACCGTACCATGATCTATTCTCCTAAAATGGACACCACTGCCTGCGATCTTATGGGTTGGACGCCTCTACATTACGCCTCCTTAAGTGGCTTTGAGGAGATGGTGTTGGCTCTTATTGAAGAAGGCGCAGAGTTGAACGCACAAGGTCGAGATGGGAAAACACCGTTACATTGTGCAGCAACGGCAGGTCGCTTGGACATGGTAAAACTGTTGGTGGTCATTGATGTTGCAGATGCCTTCTGGACTACACCATTGCTATGGGCCGTACGCAAGGGCCACGAATCTGTTGTGGAATATTTGTGGCCTGAGACGTTCCACGAGCTGCGTGACTACAAGGGAAGAACCGCTTTGCACTTGGCAGTGGCTGCAGGCAAGATCGAAATGGTCAAAACCCTGCTTGGTCAAAATCCTCGTGCTGATACGGAAGCTAAAGATAGGAACGGCAAAGCGCCGCTACACTACGCTGCAGAGAGAGGACAGAAGGTTATGGCAAACTTCTTCATTGAGGCAGGTGCTAGCATGGAAGTTCGCGATACTTACAAGACGAAGCCCCTTCATTTTGCCGCGGAGAATGGTCACGAGGGTATTGTGAAGCTGCTTGTTGAAGCCGGTGCCGATGTGGAAGCGCGAGACGAGGAGGGTCGGGTGCCCCTACATTTAGCTATGCGGGAGAGTCATGTTGGTATCGCGAAGCTGCTTCTTGAAGCCGGTGCCGATAAGGAAACGCGAGACTCTCATGGCAGAACATCCCTCATTTATGCTATTTGGTCGGGAAATGACGAGCGTACAGTGAAGTTTCTTCTTGATGCAGGCGCTGATATAGAAATTCGGGACCATCTAGCCCGTGCACCCCTGCACTGGGCTGCCGAGCTCGGGCATGGGGCTATTGCGAGGCTACTTATTGACGCGGGTGACGATAAGGAAGCTCGAGATAAAGAGGGTTCAACGCCTCTGAATCGCGCTGCGAAACAAAGGCGGGAAGACACAGTAAGGGTACTTATTGATGCGGGTGTCGATAAGGAAGCTCAAGACGAGGAAGGGTTCTCGCCTTTACACAGTGCTGTGAAGCAAGGGGGAGAGGCCCGTGTTGCAATGCTTATTGATGCAGGTGCTGACAAAGAAGCCTGCAATAAGGAAGGATGGGCGCCCCTACATTCTGCTGTAGAGGGTGGGAAGATGGCTATCGTGAGACTACTGATTGATGAAGGTGCTGATAAGGATGCTCGGGACAAGAAAGGGTTGACGCCCCTCTACGTAGCTGTGGCGAGGGATTAGGATTACTATGAGTCCGAGCTTCGTGACTACAAGAATCCTGATGGGGCCAACCAGGAAGAAGGAGATTTCGTGCGTGAACATGATGATTCATTCAAAGAGGAGGCGGCCATGGTGGAGCTTCTCCTTAACGCAGGAAGCGATAAGGATGCAGCAACCTTTGATGGCTCAACACCACGATTGTTGGCTGGCAGAAGTCTCAATCCTTATATTCGCAGACTGATGGATATAGAAGAGGAGCTAGAATCGTGAGTTAGCAAAGTATTTGGGCCGGATAGAACCTACTGCCCGGTTGTTTCGCCTTGTCAGAGGGTCTTCCTTGATTAATACTGGCAGCTCCCTCCAAGGTTCTGTGGGGGATTGTCTAACGCATACCATACCAGTTCCACGGATGACTTGTTCGCAAGAGGTGCAGTTGCCTGCAATGCCAACAAATTGCTATCCTATAAGAAAAGAACCAGAGCAGGCAGTCGTTCGTTCATTGGGGAGTAGAAGACAGGGTCCGTTCAGCCGACATAGCCACGTATGTATGCTCTTCATTAGGCTTGACCAGCAGAGGTCGTTTGGACCATAGAACGGTGAGCATAACCACGTATGCACTCAATACGAGAAGTCTGTCCAGGGTAGTCCAAGTAAGTTGGGTGGGAAAGAGAAGCTTTCAGCCACAGGTCTCAACTGCAATAACACTTCAGTCCAAGTTAGTCAACGCGAGGCGAGGCTTCATTCACCGGGAAGTCATCATTGCACTGTTACTTGACAAGAAGTCACAAATATGACATTCTAGGAAATATGCCTATCAGATCTAGTACTTTCCTGCAAAGCTCTCTTTTCACATTCTTCCGTTACAGTATCCTAATTGTGGATGTAGACTCCGGTCTCTTGCCGAAACACAGCCATCTGGCATAACCAGATGCCAAAAAACAGATTGATACCCCGTATCTCAAGCATATTGGTCAACCTACGTTTTAGTAGTGAAAATGCCATTCAGCCATTCCTTGACTCTCTTAGCAGGAGGCAAGGTTTCTTCGCCGTCCTCCAGAGTACGTGCTGATTTCTGGTGCTCATTAGTGCCAGTGTCTTTGTTATGGGCCTCCAGAGTGTCGGGTCCTTCTGTCTCTTGAGTGTTGTCGATAGTAGTTGTGCGCGAGGCTGGTTCGAGGTTGGTCTCGATACAGGAATCGGTTTGGTCCACGTGATCTTCTCCCAAGGCTCCGCGAATTGGGATATCAAACTTTATCTCTCCAGAAGCCTTAGTATGACTTTCAGGGAGCAATGTAGTCAGATTGTGCCGTCGTATCTCGTCCATCGTGTGCTTGAGATGCAACGCCAACTTGCATGTAGGATCAATCTTCCAAATCGTCTGTTGGACAACTGTACGGAGAAGTAGGAGCTGATGCTCTTCTTCAGCCTTGTTCTGGCCAGGAGACAGACTTGCCGCAGCATCTCGAGCTTTGGCTTTGATGGAAGGGCGGTAAAGCGAGCCCATGGTAAGTAGCTTGAGAAGTGCTTTTGGGAATAAGAAAGGTAGAGAGTGGAAAGATCCTCCCAAGACGGGAGAGGTTCTTGTACTGAGCAGAATCATTGAATGTTATTTTGCTTGCTGTGTAATTTATTGTAGAAGTGACATGTTACAGAACTGCCAGGATCTTATTGTTAGGCCAGAGTGACTCTTTGATATCATCAGTGACTTTAACATGTCAAAGAAAACGGACAAAGACTCAAATAGTTAAAGAAAATCATCCATGTATTATTTATCCGATATCTACGTAACTCACAGCTATGATACCAGACAAAGATTGCATATTCCAGAACCAATTGTGAGGATACAGACCCTGGGGCGCACAGGCCACAATCGCAGTCAACTCCAAGAGTCTAGCGACATCAAGTGGACTAAGACGTCCTGTTGCTTATATCAGACTGCAAAGAACCTGGTCCCTTTTGAGACGATCCTCAAACACAACCTTCTTCCCATTCTCGACAGCATTGATAAAAATCTCTGTTGCTTCCATCACTTTACGGGCAGGGAGACGTGACATTAAGTTGTCCATCATCATCTTGAGCTCATCAGTTTCCTTCGTTTTCTTCGGTTCGCCCTTTTTTTTCTGGTCGAGCCACGTCGTCCTCGAGATTCTGGCGCCCATGTCATCCGCATAGCACGAGGTCAACGGTAAAAGACCAGGGAGGATATTCCCCAGTGACTTCCACTTCTTGCCCTGGTCCATGTGCTTGTAGGCATTGCTATCCGTCAAGGAACCCTTTTTTCCCGTGATACCCATTTCTTCCAGTATCTGACTCACGCGTTTAGAAGGCATACGCAGTTGGCCGAATCTCTTGGCCTCATAAGCGAGAAGCAGGTGTAGCTGGTGATAGCGCTGAAGAAAGGTAGCTAGCTTTCTATCCCCGTCTATCTTTTGTATCATCTTTGCTCGTTGACACGCGGTGATACCTTTGGCATGAGATCGGCGAGAGATGGGGCTGGAATCCGAGTTCCACGCGTCAGCCATGTTGTAGAATGCCACCACTGTCTCGTGGCTCATGAACGAGCAGACAAGGCGGAAGATTCGCTCAGAGGGTATGATGTCCGTAATGATGGGGGTGAGGAAGACATGGCCATCCTTGCGGAGCTGATCAGCAACCTGTTTGAGATTCTGAGGGAGCTGGTTAGCAGCCTGGCCATGATTGTGCCGTGCGCGAGTCGTGACGGTTGGGGTTTGCGAGGGCAAGGTCTTTGATTGAACACGGCTCTTTTTCTGTGGCTGCACCTCGTTTGCTGCAGCGGCATGCTTTCTCTTGTTCAAACCGCTTTGCTTCGCTTGGGTGACGAGTGGTTCCAGGGCGAGAACGAGATTCGCGCCCATGGATCCATGGTTGAGAACATTCTCACTTTGGGCGGCCGCTGTGTCGGGAGCTTCCTCTGTAGCAGCGGGAGCCGGGGCCGGAGTCTCGGTGGCGGAGCCCTCGGTGGTAGCCAACGCTTCCAATGAATCAAGTTATCAAGTTCAAGTCAAGCACGCCCCTCAGACTTGCAAGTAAGCCTAATTAGTCACAAGTCAAGTCTACTTACCTAGATACTTAAGTTAAGCTAAGTTTATAGGAATACCTTATATTTTAGAGATACCTTTTACCTAATTATAATAAAAAATACTTCTAAAATAAAGAAAATTATCTCTCTAAGGTAATTATATACTAAATAAGCTTTAGTAAAATATATAAAATATATAATATATATAATAGCTTTTTATAATATTATAATATTATAATTTTACTTTTATTAATACTACTTGCTATAATATTATTTCCTTTAATATTATAAATAT
>JAWDHB010000136.1:0-125213 GCA_033439405.1 Fusarium sp. NFCCI 5145
TCTAAGTGACAGTTATTTCTGTCAGCCATTTGCCTTCCAGTATGTAGAGTGTGCCTATTTTTTTGCGACCCACCTGGGAGGTTGACATAGGATCACCATATGCGTTTCAGGGAGAAGAAATAGGGATCAACATTATTCAGGATGGTTTTCTTTGACATTCCACGGCTTCAGCATTGTTTAAGTGACCTTAATATCGATTCTTTACTATGTAAATCATGCTCATCTCCCCAACCGTTCGAATGGCTCAATCTGAGTTCTGATGTCTCATAATGGCCCAGATCAAAGGAAATTGCATGCGGAGGTTCGAGTTGAATTACCTGTGGAGGTTGGCTGATTCTATGGACGGAAAACCTGTGGCAATCCCGCCTCTTATCTGGGCCCAGGAGCCAGCCTGCCCTTGTAGCCGTTTTTCATTTGCTTAGGCTGGCAAGTGATCTTACTCAAGGACGTGCGGATTGCAACTGCAAAATTAGGAAAGGTAGGCAACGTATTTAGGGATAGCTTTATTAACTCGTATGTAGTATATAAAGTGCCCATACGCATACAGACTTGTTTAATATTCCAAAGATTGAAGGACGTCTAGACTATCAATTCTCATGGGGCAACAGGTTTGAAGGGTTGAGCGTCCAAGTTATCATCATAGCTCTGTAATTGAGTTCATATAACTGCGGGATGGAAAGTCAATTGATGTTAAAAATGAAGCATTTACAATTGCTGGTCAGTGATAATTTCTCATATTGGAATATTAGTATAAATAAGGAAACTATTCTAGTTTATTTAGAATCATGTCTTATCCTCAGCATCTTCAAGTAGGTACTCTGATAGCGAACAACCTTACTGTGGTCTCTTTAAACTGCCCATTAACATCCACAAAAGCGACCAGCCCAGCACCATTACGTGCTATGCTTTATACCAAATCATGATGCCTAGTTTGCATCATAGATGCAACCAACCTATGACGAATCCCAGCTTCACCTCCGTATTGCCCCTGGTTACTATCTTAGTCCACGTATATCTCCTGCTGCGCATGAGCTTATCCTGACAACTGATGTGGGTTGGAAAGACACGGAATAGAGCGAAAACAAGCTGTGGCTCTTCCAGGCGATGCAACTTTACGGCTAAGGCTCCGATCCTAGTCTTACAGATCCATTGTCAGGTCATATCATAAATAATTGCCAGAGCTGAAGCGCTGGTTGTATCAGCCAACGCCCCCCCCCCCAATTTGTTTAATCTGGTGCAGGCATATAAGGAGGGCCGACGAAACATTCCAGCTTTATTTCGCCAAATTAGAAGTCAAATCCTTGATATTATGGTTACAACCTCATGTTTGACTATTAAGCAAATCCGGACCATCGATATTGACTATTCCATCGGAACTGGAGTCAAGTCGCTAGCGAGGCTTGACAACCTACGAGCCACCCTATACCTTGAAGCTCTACAAAAACCAGCCCATCGTCAAGAGAATGCAAATAATCATTCTGCTAACTGGAGCTACCTTTCTGTACTTCTTTTACACTTGCATAACTAATCTGCGACGAAATATTGAGGCTGCAAAGAAAAGTGGTTTGCCGTATATCATTGCTCGTATGCCCAACCTTTCCTCACACATACTCCATAGCTTACAGGTTTCCCAGCTTGCTCACCACTTTTCCTACCATGGATGTTAACACACAAGCTATGGATCCCAATCATCAAACTATTTCCCAAGGCATGGTGGGAGCGTTGGCTAGAGTAGGTTTGTTCCTTGACGGGTCACGTTGTTACTGACAGGGTGACTCACAAGAGTTTTGACACCCGGATTCTCCTACCGCACTCGTTACGACGGCTTTGCACGTAGAGGAGATGTTTTTATTGTAGTGTCGCCCAAAATGCTCTTCATGATGGTCTGCAATGCCGAAACTATTCGCCAAATCACAGCCCGGCGGGAACACTTCCCCAAATGCGTCGAGACTTACGAGATCCTACGGCAGTTTGGTGACAATGTCCTGACTGCCGAAGGGATCACCTGGAGGATACATAGGAAAGCGACATCGGCCTCGTTCAACGAAAAGAATGTCTCGCTTGTGTTCAAAGAATCCATCCAACAGGCACAAGGGCTGGTCAAGGTGTGGATGGGACCAGACGGGGAGGACAGTGGCACTATCAGCACCCTCGATCACTATACAACGAGGCTCACCCTGAATATTATTGCATATGTTGGATTCGGACTCAATTTGTTATGGCCCGGTAAGCCCTTGCCCTCGAAAGTCGATAAAAAGATGGCTAAGTATGGGTCCCTTCATCCCACTGCTGGGCATAAAATGAGTTTCGTGACCACCGTCTCAACCTTCTTGGAACACATTCTTATGCTACTTCTTTTACCCCGGTGGCTACTCAGTAAGTCCGGCACAAATGTATGCTAGATTGACGCATACTAACAAAGCACATGGCTCATGCCATTCAAGACAACTCAACTAGCGACGGAATCATTTGAGGAGTTTGGGAAGTATATGCAGGAGCTTATGGATGAAAAGATTGAGGAAGCCCGCAGAGGTGAACGTATTGATGGCATGGACCTCATGGGCCAACTGGTAAGATCCAGTTACGGGACTGATGCTGGTCGTTCGCAACAAGACACAAAGCCTATGAAGGGGGTACTATCTCGGGATGAAATCTATGGAAATGCCTTCATTATGCTAGCCGCTGGGCATGAGACTACGGCGAACGCGATACACTTCATCTTGCTGGAGCTGGCAAACAATCCAGTATCGCAAAGAAGACTCCAAAGGGACATCGATGAGATATTGGGTAACAAGGATCCAACCTCGTGGAACTATGAAAGCCTGATCAACCCCATGATGGCCAGCATGTTGGGAGCTTGCATGAACGAGACTCTCAGGATGACGCCTGCAGTTATCGAGATCCCCAAAGAAGTGCTTTCGGAACAAGGCCAGGTTATTACTATCGATGGCAAAAGTCACTTGATTCCAAGAAACACGGTCATTTCGTTAGTTGCCGCATCAGTTCACCGAAACCCTCGGTATTGGCCTGGACGACCAAGTCAGATTCAAGATGGCGAGGATGATATCAACGACTGGGTCCCAGAGCGATGGTATCGGAAGAGTCAAGCTCCAACAACAAGGTTAATAGAGTCGGAGGAAATCGACCCCGAGAAGGGAGACCTGGGTGGATACAAGGGTCCCGACACTAGTGCACAGCTCTTTCGGCCAGAAAGAGGCTCTTATATCCCATTTAGCGATGGGCCAAGGTCATGTCTTGGCCGTCGGATCGCTCAAGTGGAAATCATTGCCGCGCTTGCGGTGATTTTTCGCGACTACAGCCTGGAGTTGGCCGTAGATGAGTGGGCGAGCGATGAAGAAGTTGATAGGATGGACTTGGGGGCACGACGCGAGGTCTACACGGTGTTGACATTAAAGATAAATGATGGTTATGTACCAGTGAGACTGGTGAAGCGAGGACGAGAAAAGTTCGTCAGTTGGATAGCAGTGTGATGATCTGCAGCGTGTTTCCACATCCGTGTATAGCTGAGCCAGCGATTGGAGCTGTCGTTTCCAGTTGTGTTGATTGGGCCTTTTAACATTGATTATACATAATTAAGATACAGTAGTATCGGCGCTTAACCAAGCTTTCAACAAGTATCGCATTCTGTCCTTACACCCATGACCGCGTTTTCCGTGTCATTCGCATATGTGGGTAGCTTACATCTACGGATAGAGTTCTATGTATTTGGCTCTCTCATTCCCAGGTACCTCTTTACCTAGCTCATTACCTTAGTACTTACTAATGGTTTATAACAAATACCAGTACGTACTTAACTTACCAATAACTGCCCGCAGCAGGCGTCAAGGCCGTCTCCACTAGAAGTTCTCTTAAGGTGCCTAAAGTCACTTAATAGTTCGGGCGAGAAAGCCTGCAGGCTTCAGTGAATCAGTACCTACCTGCTTCTCACTAAAGGAGCTTCAAAATTCTGCGCTTTTATTGGTGCTTTTCTCACAACACAACCACCTATCCACACTTTTACTAAAGGGATCTGCGGGGACCTGACCATATATCGAAGGAAGAAGACGCGGGAGAAAAAAAACATAAACAAGGGAAGAGACCCGCTCATGTTAGCACGGGTCCTTCCGTTCTTCATCATCAGCACCTCAGCCGTCCCCCATCCAACCTGGACCCCAAACAACACAAGTGAGCTTGTACCTCTATTCCTCACCACCATCATCAGCTTCATTCGCGCACATTTCTTTTTTGTCGCGTTTCAGTAATTCGGAACACCCATATATACTTCCATTGGCGTCGCTTGATTGATTTCAACATAACATCTGCTTTACGCGCATTCGCTTATAACTAGTCACCATGTCCAATCATAGATACAATTCGTGGTTGAAGACCAAGAAGAAGGGCGAACTCGAGAACCTTGCTGAGTCTGTCGGTCTATCAGAGTACGTTTATTCCATCTCCAACTTCCTCATCTACCTGGCACTTGCGTCGCGTAAGATATATTACAACAATGAGCGTATTGTATTCCTCTGTTCTCGTCGTTTGCGCCTAGGCGTGTCCAAGCGCTTTCGCGACGCGCCCACTACCGTTCATCATGACCCCTCCATGCGATCAAGAACCCCCCCTCCCGCTGACATGAATTGATATAGCATCGATGGTTACAAGAAAGATGATCTCGGCGTGGCCCTCGATAACTACCTCACTGAGAACTCGTCGCGATTTCTCGCCCACCCCGAACTCGCTGGTTACTTCAACAGTCGCTCCAAGGCTCAAGGATCCCCAATCAAGAGAGAAGTGAACCGCGAGGATGGTCTGAAGGTAGTTCGACGACGGCCCTCCAAGCCCGTGGAAGAAGTTACGCCTGAGTGAGTTTTCTCTGAATACCGTAGCGTCACACTGGCGCGTACTGTGCTTCTTCTCCAGTGTTGACACAAATAATATGCGCGTCACGAGTGTAATCCATGAGCTAACAAAATATCTTACCAACTGTAGGAGCGACGATGCTTCTTCTCCCCAAGCTACATCGACTGCACTTGTCGAGACTCCTGGTCGTGCTCTGTCTGAGGTCGCATCGCGCATTGCGCTCCCTGCCACGCCCGCTGACGTCGCTCTCGCTGTTGATCGCTCAACAAGCATTGTGCGCCAGCGCGTCTCGTCACTTTATGAGGAAAGTGGCATCACTGAGGCTAGCCACGCGACTCGCGATACGCTCAGCACCGTCACCAGCATCCTATTTTGCGTCGCAGGCTGGGAGCTGTGGAACATTCGTCACGAAGTTCTGAGCAACGTTTACGCGTTTACGATCCCCGCTATCAGTGCGCTCGGCACACCAGACTACCCAGTCTATGTCCCGGATATGTTTCTACTTCTGACCTCCAGCTTCTGGTCTCCCACTTTGACCTGGATGCTCACTAGTGTCATCATTCCTTCCTTTATTGGCTACTTCTTCAACCTGAGCGCCACGAGCCCTCCTCCTTCCCGCGGCCGCCCTCGCCCCAACCATGCCGACTATGTCGTTGACCCTTTGACCTTCAGTATTGTTAAGGCTCTGGTTTCATTCGTTGTGTACGGCCAAGGCGTCAACTTCGGTGGTCTTTTGAATGACATGTCTATAGTGCGCCTTGAGAACGCCATCTATGGCGGCTACAAGGGCATTTTGACTGGTACTGCAATCACTGGCTTGGTGAGCATCTACGACGCCGTTCTGAGGAAGTAAGATGTTTCGACTTGTGAGCCCACGCGTGACGTACAGGATCGCTGGCTATCGAATTCTTACTAAGCGATTTCAGAAACAGCACAGCAACGGAGGCGAACATGCACCCCAAGCGCTGTGGTACACTCAGCGATAGCGTTGAGGTACCCAGCCCTTGAGCATACCTCGCAATTTTTGCATTTGGCTGTGATGGCGTTGGAGGTTTTATGTGTTGATGGCGTCAGGAGTTTGATACCTCAGGGATGATTTTTATTCTCTATGCTGTGCTTGTTGCACATGGCGTTTTCCGCCAGCTCTTTGCGCCGTTTGAACCTTTGCGAGGTACTCTATGATTTCCGGTGGTTTCTGGAGCGTATCCCTTTTTCGTCGAACGAAATCAAGATGGGACGAGGCAAGAGATTTATCTTCTTCTTTCGATATGATGGGAATGAATCTCGTATATTGCTTTTACTACGTTGAATGACTCACCGGGCTTGGCAATTGGATTGTATATATTCATTAGGTACCTGAGATTCCTTAGGCCAGGACATGGAGATTGAAAGATGGGTTGATGAGAAGAAGGCGCTTTCGACTGAACGGGCAATTGCTTAACTCATAGGAGGGTGTTTTGAATTCAGAAAGTACATGCGAGTATGCACTTATGTCTCATGTTTGCTATTTGGTCATGTGGGTAAATCGACATGTACAGTTGATATGGACGGGTAGATTCAAACATAATTGAGTACGAAAGGTACAGACAGGTAAGCACCTGGTTGATAGCCCTCTGAAGGAACGATATACAGTAAGGCGGGTTTTCTTGTTGTCTGTAGGTTAGTAGGTACGGATATCTGTTGTTATTGCCTTGCATGCCAAATCTATCTGGATGTATCTTCTCAAACCGATATAGTGCGTTTACCAAACACCCACCCACCTTCTGCAGCCATCAGTTAAAGTTGTCGTATTGTCACTAGGGTGTGATGGGCCTATGGTGTTAACGAATGCCCCTCAATGAGGACACGTTGAACTCAACGTTGCCCGTTCAACCAGACTCAGCTCTAACGCCACTAGCCATCATGACTTAGACAACATCGTAAGCATAAACACAATTAAAGAGTGGTTTCAAACCAGTTAAAATTTCACACCAAACTACCACCTCTAATACTAGATCGAATCTATACAAGTCAAGTCGCACCATGTTCACATGTGTCTTCCCAAAATCCCCCAGCCCAGAACGCCCCGTAGCATGCGCGGAGAACCCTTCCGCGCCTGGTCCTGGATGCCTCGTACCCAGAAACAACATGCCACACTGATTGATTGATTGATTGATAAAAAAAGAGAACAGAGAATTAACAGACAAGTTGAAAACAGAGGTTTTTGTTTTGAAATATGCAGACAACCTCGAACGATTCCCAGCCAAGACGAGAGGGATGAATTAGGACGGCGTTCTGGAAACCCGTGGCCGAGAGAATACCCAAGCGTTGGAAGTGAAGAAATAACTAAGGTATGATAAGGTTCAAATAATAAAGTGTCTAGGTAGGTCTAGGACAAGTTCGCTGAGTCCGTAAACGGAATGCAAGCCGGGCGAAGGAAGGAACTGGATAAAAATAGATGCATAGAATTCGCGTCATCTCCCCTCATCGTCAGTGTTGCTGGGAATCGGATGTTTTGCCATTCAGTAGTCGTGGGTATATTGGTACAGATGCTCCTGCAAATGCATATGTGCGTGGTGATGTCTGTCGTGTGCGCTAGTAGAGGGAGGACATGTAGCGTCGCCTTGCTCATGACGGCGACAAGGTTGAAGAGGGACTTTGTTTTATGTCCCGTAGCTTAAGGCTTCTCTGAAGGATGCTCAAACTTGATGGGATGCACTAGCATACCACGTAGACATAACCGGCCGCTGCTTTTCTCGTTCATCTCCTCCGTCTTGCCACCTCGCTCCCGTCCCTCGTTGGCACGACCACCGTGCTTGCCACGACCATCCAGCTGGGCGTAGCCCAACCACCGGCGCCACATAAGGCCAGCAAACTCGCTGTTAAAGTACCAGCTGGTGCCCTTGTGATTGTGTTCGTTGAGCTGATCAAAGGGACTGCCAGGGCCGGATGTCGAATGGTCACGACCAGCATTGAAGGCGGCGTCGATCTCGCTGAAGGGATACCAAGCTCGGTCTAAGAAGATGGGATGGGGGGCGTAAACTCCCTTCATACCGTGATGCAGGGCAACGGTTGGTGGGAACATCTCGGAGAACATGGTATGGTGGTATCGCCATACCTCCTCGTGCATGGACATTAGCAGACGACGGCTGAGACGCGAGGCCGTGATGATGGCGCATCGCCGAGGAGGAGGAGCCTTGTAACCTGTAGCATCATCCGAGAAAACCCAGCCAGATTGCTCGGTATCGAACAGTGGGTTAAGAGTGATAATATCAGCCTCCTCGCCAACACCGCACTTGGATCGATCGGGAGCATCAGAGCTGCACGAAGGAGGCATCATGGACTGACCCCACTCATCGTGTCGGAGCTGCTCCTTACCCTCGAAGGACACGGGGCCGAAGATGGGAGCACGACCTGAGGCGAGAGTGTCATGTTGAACAGTCTGAGAAAAGTTCTCCCATGTGCCGTGATAAGGAGGGATGTAGTAGCGAGCGCTGCGCTCCCAGAGAAGGGTTCGAGGCTGCTCCTTGGCCCATTTGCCCAGACGGTCGAAGAATTCGTAGTAGCTGCCCAGGTATCTCATATCCATTTCCCAATTCCAGTAGTGCTCGTACTCGGGGTGCTGCATAGCGAAAACCTGAAGAGGGAAATGGGCGCTACGGTAGATACCGTGAATGTCAGCACCACTGGGGTTCTCGATCGTCTCACCGAATCGGCCAGGGTACATGAGTCTCATTTGGGGCTCGCTCCAGAGCGAAACCAAGCCTCGGAACTCCGCAGGAACGTTGTCATTGATGATACGCTGCACAGTCCACTTGTCGGACCAGATAGGCTCATCGATGTTTCGGACCTGCATCAAGAAGTGAACCTGGTATTCACCTCCGGATCGCAGTGAAAGCTCACTGATGAGTGCACGGAAGTTGAGTACAGCAAGCTCAGTCCACTTGAAGCCAGTGTATGTACGGACTACTACAGCAATCCGGCCTTTTTTGCTGCTAGTCTCTGGGAGCTCCTGGGTGTCAGGGTTCACCTGCTTGAATCGGTGCTTGTTGGCCTTGTAACAGTCCTCCTGTGCGTCGGCCCAGTTCACATCGATGTAGTTGATCTTGCCGGTCTCTGCCCAAACAGCCTCGTTACCAGAAGCCTCGGTATCCAAACCAGTATCCAGACCACCCTGGGCTCTGCTATAGCCCAGACCATAAGGTCCATACCGACTGAAACGATCGAAACAAATGTCGTCCCTGAGGCCGAGAAGCTTGTAAGAGCCGATGGCGGGATCCGGCATATGCTGAGGAACGCCGTTATAAGCATATAGGTCAGGAGCAGGAACAGTCTTCTTGGAATCGAGATAGCATGTCTTCACATCGCTACCGTGGTCGTAAGGGATATACTTCTGAGGCTTGGGCACATGGTCGCTCATAGCGGGAGAGGGCAAGGGAGCCTTCTCAGTGATATTGGGATATTCGGGAATCAGGTTAGTTTTGCTGACAATGGTTCTGAGACCATGAAAGTAACCGTCAAGGCTAAGATCATAATTAGCAACATATCCCAGCTAAACAGTATTGGCGAACATACTGAGGAAATCTCAACCAAGGCATCTTCTCAAGCTGTGCGGCAACTTCTTTCTTTTCGTCGGCAGTAACATACTCGCCCTCAGGGACAGTCTCAAGCTTTCCGTCGCCATCCATATCGCCGGTAAGCATGACAACAGTCTCGCCCTGTGTGTTCACGACAGTAGCGGTTGCAATGGGCTGCTGAGTCTTGGTACCGCTCATCTTTCCGACACTGTAGCCGGAACTTCTGGATTTCACAAAAATCAGAGTGATGAGGAAGACAACGCCGAGAAGCCAGGTAAACACTCTTCGGGCATGGCAGGGACCCAAGAGTGATCGCATACGAAGTCTTGGCTTCTTGGTCTTTTCGGAAATGATAGAGTAGGGAAGAAGAGGATCAATCTTCCTGCCCGATGGGCCTCGCGAATTGTTGTTGTTGCGGGCGGCCATGGTGACTGAATGGCGCCGCTGCATACTAGGCTGAAGAGTCTGGCACGCTTAGGCCGAGGGTTGGGTGAATCGCTAGAGTCTGTAGGGCGGTTGCGTGCGATATGTGGATTTACTGATTGAGACAGCTGATTGCGAAAATTAAATTGTATACAGAGCGAGAGTCGTAGTGGAGCCGGCCGACATCGAAGGTTTGTTCAACAGGTTGCAGGTACGGGTGGATCTGGCCAGAAAATCAATTGAAAGTAACGACTGGCAGTCGTCGAGATATCCTGTAAGGGAAGTCGACGAAAGATGTTATCCGATAAAGGGCGGAGGTTAAGCGGACGACGATACTACCTCGTCATGAGACGACGGCAGTGAGATAAAAGGAGGCAAGGAGACTGAACAGCACAATCGCGCGACGCGACGCAAACACTTGAAGCAACACGGGGCCAGTGCTTGTCGAATTCGCGATGAGAAGAAGGAGGCGTCGAGGAGGATGAGCAAATGCGTTGACGAGGGGGAAAAGAAAGGAGGGGGAGAATAAGAGAAAAGAAGTTGACCAAGAAGAGATAGGAGGGAGAAAAAAAAAGCGAAGCCAGACCAGACCAGGCCAGGAGAGGAGAGGCGAGAGCAGGGGATTATGGACACGGGACAAGGGGTTGCTATCCAGGACCTTGCAAAGGGCGATAGGGGGACGAGGGAGGAAAGAACTCACCTCAGGCCGCCTCTACTTCACAGTACCTTATTACACTAGGTACGGATGTACCTCTGGGGCCCGCTATGGAGCTCCGCTAAAGGGACCAGGAGGGATGGATGGGCAGTGGAAGGGGTACAGCTACCTATGGATGGATCCTAGGGGCTGGGTTTGACTGATGTAGGTGAGATTCACCTCCATGGTACCTATTTTCTTTAGGTGTCTTCAATTTAGGCTTACGTCTGGTGGTAGTCCGTCACCGAGGCAGCCAGTGACCTCACCTATACCCCGGAGAGCCCGGGAGGCATCATTGCATCAGGATATGGGCTATAATGGAGAAGAAGCCAACTACCTACCTACCCAGCCGTGGTAAACATCCAAGCCAGTGCTTGGCGCCTCACAATTAGGTGTTTTCAGTGGCTGTGTTGAGCTAAAAGACCGTTGGTACAAGACTTGGTTCTCAAGCCCGCTGATATCAGGTACCCTTGGAAATTTCGTGATGTGCGAGACACACTACATAGCCGACTACATGTAAGGTGTCTTCTTCATCTGTTGTCCCAGACCAAGGCTACAGGGAAGTTTGTACATCCAAAGCCAAGTCTCGCTGCCGACAAGGGACCCAAGGTCCTTGGGCCAATGTCAGGCATTTGGAGAAAATCTAAGAATTTGGACTGGAACAGGGCTCCATTCAAGCTTTGGAGAATGGATACCGGGATTTCCAAATAGGGCAATAGGCGGATCATGAACACCACCCTCAGCTCTCTTTCAACACCATAGACTTGCCAAATCAGCACAGCGACGGGGTTTTTCTCTCTCAACGCTCGATGAGACGGTAATACCGGGGTGGGGATAAGTATCCAATTAGAAACGTCGGATCCATCGAATATCCAACCAACAATCGGATGTCAGAAGCCTTCGGGACAATTCTGAGACTCGATTGGTTGAATAAATCAAACCTGGCTGAGTCTCCGCTGATCTGACATATCGAGCGGCCTTGAATCAAATCAATCAATCAATCAACCCGCTGCAGCTCCAGGTTGTCAACAATCAACATAAGCCTTGGCTTGAAGCCGTTACCACTGAGCCATGAACAGAATTTAGAACAATGTCATCACTGCATCGTCGTCGTGCGTTGGCGCTTCTTGTACCGCTGCCCTAGAAACGAGGCTCTCTTCTGTTGTTGATGTACTGATGCTTCACTAGCCGTTCCGCATTTTGTACCGGCGAGACGAGGTTTGTCTGTCGAGGACTATCAGTGACAATCGCTCCCAGCTAGTTAAGCCTTGTATCCCATGTCATTGCGCCATATCCCAGCAGCTTTATGTTGATGGTAAGCCAATCAAAACGGCGAAAGAGCGCACTGGGGGCTCCATCGGACATGGGACCCGTGGGCCTGAGAGCGAGGGCCAGTCCGCCCCTATTGTTAGAGAAGGGAGAGGCTCCGGTGGCTGATTCTGGCGCACTTCGTCAATCATGGAGCTCGAAGCTTCAGAGATCAAACATCGCCATGCTTGCCTCTGGATGTGGTTGCGCGTCCTGCAACTCCTGATCGGCACCTGAATCAAGACCATGGATTGAATCGCCTGTCAATCGCCACGAATCCAGGCAGAGTACGGCGCTTCGTGCAGTGGAAGGGGCCACATCCCGAGGCATCGGATATGGCATTCGTAAGTGTCCGGCGGCTACTCTTGTCACTATCTGCTTGCTGTCACTATCACCCAGTCGATGCCATGAGTATGGGGGTTGAAATCTTCAGCCTCCAACTAAAAGCGTATGGCCCAGAAGGCTACAGCAGAAGTCACTGAACTCTAAACGTGTTTGACGGACAAATGAGTATCAAGAGCGAACCCCCCTCTTTTATGCTTGTTGGCATCTCATCTTGACGATTTCCGAAAAAGCCATCACTTCTAAGTTAATCTACGATAGCCAGTTTGTTTCAACTGACGAGAAGTCGTTGAAGCAATCGCTTTAGAGCGAAGTCGACAGGCATCCCATCTTGGAAAACAATCTCAAGACATGAGTCGGTCAATCTTGGCTACACAAACCCCGGCCTTGTCCCGGCCACGCCCCCTTCTATCAAGTTGAAGGACAGGATAAAGGGTGAGGGTCCTCCCGCCACGCGTCCTTAGGGTCTACTCCAATTATTTGTCGTCCACGGGTTTTGATGGTTCATAAATACAGGCATTAATGACGGAGAATTGTTGGAGATAGATGCACAATGCTTCATTCTGTAACATTAGTTACAAAAGTCTTGTATGCCGATACGATCCGATACAAGGCAAGGCGATCAGCTACCAGCGCCTTGTCAAACTTGGGTCGACAACCTGAAATAGACGGTCTGAGCTCGCATCGTCGAGTCTATTCAGAGTAACGGCCAGTTTTATTATTTCTGCCCTGCCCTGCCCTATTCTGTCCTATTCTGTCCTATTCTGCTCTGCTTTTCGGCCGACGCGAAAAGCCATGACCGTTGAAGTTGGGAAATGTTTCTTGGTCAAGCTTTTATCCATGGTTGCATCGCGAAAAGACCCCAAACGCCACAGGTGGCACCTCTATGTAAACGAAAACAAGAGACAGGGGAGGGCCGAGAGAACTTGACAATAATACACAGGACATCTCATCTCAGATGAAGAAGCAGGCCCATAATTAGCGGCGAGAGATTGCCAAGGGCTGCTCGCTGACACAAACTGGGCGTTTTAGTGCCTGCAAGGGAGCAACCGAGCAAGCCAGCTCGGATTCTTCTGCGTGCAATGCAAATTGCTGACTTGTTAATTAGCTCACCGAGTCATCGACCATGCTGTATCCTTCTGTTTGGTATCGTATGTGTGGACGAGAATAAAACCTTCGGCGACATCTGTGACCCAGAAGGGTTTCTATTGTTAGAGATGCGCTACGTAGGTAGTCAATGCTCCACGACAAGTCCCCTTTACCATAGTCCCCGTTCTCGTGTTTCGTCTGTGTAACGTGTCGCCGCTGACGGGATAGGACAGGACAGGATTGACTGGTGCCCTTGACCATGCCGTGGGGGCTATCCAGTCTATTTGAGGTAGGGGGCCGATACCGTTGCAAGAAACCTAAAGCATTGTCGTATCCATTCCTTTATTAGAGTTGGATATGCTTGATATTTGAGATCCGATACAACTCGTATTCTTTAGCGAGCCTTTTAAGAGGGTCTACCATTGTTTGATGTTGTTGTTCCTTGGAAGTTACGGTAGTACGGATACGTAGCCCAGTGAATCGTTTACATGAGGGTAAATGTATGGGTCATCGTCATTTCCTCAAGTCCCCAATCCCAATTGATACTAGAGGGCATCACTTTGAGAGAGTGTAATCTCGAGGTCATTTCAAATGGGGCGGGTCTCGCGGTAATGCCAAGTTTGAAAAGCTGGTGCCATCCAGTCACTGCGCGCCAATTGACCAACCCTGCATATCTATCATCTTAATTCAAGCCAGAAGCCTACCTAACTATACTGAGATTGAGACTGATTTCCGGGCCGGATTCCCCAAAACCTCGCCCCCAGTTTAGGTCAATTCAAGACCTATTGTGCTGCGTTGCGTTGCACGTAAGGGCCTTGACACGTGCAGAACATGATGATTTTTGTTTTTCGCCCTCGTTCCGGTATCTTGCTTGTCTTTATGTACCGAGTACGTACCCTATCATATCGACCAACGGCTAAGGCTGTAGGTATGTATCGTGGTGTAACCTTGAGTGAGAGAGAAACGGTCTGACCATGAGCCTAAACCTAACACTAACCAGCCTACTGTACTGTACATACATAGTGTTAAGTTGTGTTATCTTTTGGTTGCACTGCATCTACACCACACCATTCCTATTTTGAGGACGCCACAAAACAACATTGTCTTGCAATGATCCATCCTCATCAGCCGGTCGGTCGGTTACATCTGAGCAATGGTCGTGTGGCAAGTTACCATAGTGCTACAGTAGCTAATAAGGGGACGTCCTGTAAGGCTGGTATGGCAGGCTTTTCCCGTCTGGCTGAGGTAGGACTTCAATCTAAAGTGACAACCGAGCCCATCTCAGGATATCTTGTTCATACATGCATGCAATTAAAAAAGACTGATTCCCTCCATGTAATTTTGGCTTAATATGTTATAGATAAAGTGTTGTCTCTTCATCTGGAGAGAAGGAGCGCTCCCTGCAACTCCAGTCGAACTGATTTCATGGCTGACACGAACCAGAGGCAAACAACTTCAACATCCAACTCTTAAGCCTTCGCATTCCCAGTTCCACTGAGCTTAGTGGTTCTGTCTCACTGCAAAGTTTGATCTGCTCTCTGGCCAATTATGTCTTAGTGAGTTGTCACAATCCTATTAAGCTCTCATCTCTTTCCTTTCCAAGAATCAAGTCTCGTGGCCAATGTCTCGGCTCTGTTGTTCTGGACCACCCCTCTCGAGCCCTGAATTGGAGTCCAATATTTGAACGCCCTTGTCCCGATCTATATCCGAATGCTGTTCAACTCTAACTTCACGCTCATTCTCCCTCGGTCCCTCAAGCCTTGCTTGTGTTCGCTCTCGCCAGTCCTTCCCCCATCGAATCGCAGCCATGGTCGCCAGGGCTGAGACCATCAGAAATGCTGCTGAGATGGTTGAGAACCATCCAATGCCGATTACCTCAACTGCTGGTAGGACTACAGCTGAAGCCACACATCCAATCAAGTATCTTGCAAAGAAGTTTGTTGCGGCCACTTCTGCCCCTTGACCAGGCATCACATCAAGACAGTATGTGTTGTACGAGGGAAAGCAGAACAATTGGGCAACGCCTTGTATGAACATGGCGATGACTGGTACTGGAATCCCTCCAACCTCTTGTTCGACAGTCCAACCATATATGAGCATGCTTCCTGGTATGACTGCACCCATGAAAGGCAGCGTAGATCGAAGCCGGTCTTCTGGTATACGAACACCTCCACGCTTCTTGATCCATCGTCTGACCGTCATGTCCGCCCAGTGGCCCCCTCCAAACGTCCCTACCAGATAGCCAAATCCAGGCGCAAGGTAAAATAGACCCGATAGCAGCGGCGAGTCGAGCTTGAAGCGGGGATTCAAAACATAGCGGATCGGTGTTAGAAGGCTATACATGTTCCAGGTCAGGGCTGCGCTGCCGCAAGCCACCAGTGCGATATTGAAATACTGAAACAACCGCAGGACTTGTATTGGGCTGACCATGCCGAGAATCTCAAGGGTCCTCTTCTTACCTGAGAGCGCCTTCAGATCATTAATCTTGAGGTGGTGGGCTGTTTCGGACACAATGAAGTACACGCCCAATGCTCCAGCTGCAGCCAGCCCTGTCTGGAGCCAGAAAATGCTTCTCCAGGACGAATATGTGACAATGATGCCGCCTAAGAAAGGTCCAAAAGCAGGACCGACAAGTGTACCAGTCAGAAACCACCCCATTGCTGCACCACGCTCTGTTGGACGGTATATATCACTGTTGGATATTCAGTAACAATCTTTTCAAGTGGGCACGATTTCTCTTGAAACACGGAAGCCGAGTTGGCTATCGTTCAAGTCCAGAATATCATTGGAGCAAAACGCATCAAGGCGGTGAATAACTTATAACAAGAAAGAAAACACGTTGAAAACTTACCCAATGCAAGCTGGCCCGATAAGAATAAATGCAGTTCCACCAAACGCAGAAACCGCCCGGAAGACGATGAAAGAGGCAAGATCGGGGGCCAGTGCCGTTGCTAGACTGAGTGAGAAGAATAAGACTGACGAGGATAGAGCCGCCTATGAGGAAGATCAGCATTTTGCTCCTGTGAGGACTACTCTGAAAGTGTTGCAAGTGTTGTTTGTGATCAGGTCAGGCCACCAGCTGATCTCTTCGGGTTCGAGCAGCAACATCAATCAAGACTTGACAAAAGTACTTACACTACGCCTTCCATAGACCTGGCTCATAGGTCCCCAGAACAAAGGAGATAACGCCATGACAATCATATAAGCTGCATTGCTCACGTTGATGATGCTTCCCGTCGTATTGTAAGCCTTGGCAACCTCTGGCGTTGCTGCCAACACCGAAGTGCTCGATATGGGGGATAAGAATGCCCCAAACGACAAGACTGTTACAATGGCGATTTTGCGTTTTGGGGAGACTTTTTCAAAGATCTCATCACCTTCTTCTCGATAAGGCTCGTAGCCTTGTGGAGCAGCAATCGGGGCGGCCGGTTCGAAAGCGTCATGACCTGAAATATGTGAAGTTGTACGGTTGATGACATCCTGTGTTGGGACTTGGATCATGGTCTGTGGTGAATCTTCTTTGTCGCTTGTGATTGATAATGATGCTTCATCATGTGAATCATGCGAGGTCTTCATCGTGGTAGTCGTTGAGCTCTAGATAAACATGGAAAGGGGGTTTCGAGGATAATATGTTTTGCATTCCCATCTCTAAGAATGAAATGTTCATCTCACAGCTCAAAAGAGCATGTAGAATACAATGAACGAAATATACAACATCAAAGATTGGTAGATATGATGTATGGTGGATGATATATGATATATGATGTGCTGTGTCAACACATTCACAAACTCTCCAAAAAGGAGCGTGCGGACTTGATCCTTATGAGACTTTTTGACCAAATTCCAGCGATAGCCATTACCAAACATGGGACTTCCCCCCTCCCCGTTTCTTCATCGCGTCCCAACCTAAATTGATCAATCATCATCGGTGGTTTAGGCCTGGTGTGTCTGCAATATCCACTTCAACTAATTATTCCCGGCCGCAGTCGTTGCCGGTAGACGACATCCGTCATGAAATGGACGAACCACGTTGTTTTTTGTTCAAGAGATAGGGACTCGTGAGTAATTCCAATACATCGGAGCTCTTTTCGGCTCAGTTCTTGTGCTGCGAACCCTGGTTTGCCTTGGGAATAACCCGGACATCGGTCTCTCGTTTTCGGATGCGGTCTACCGGGTCGGAATGATGCTTCCGACTCGGACTGTCTGTATCCACTCTTTGTTCGGGAGCTACTGGCGAGTGTTCCGGTTCATTAAGCCAAATGAGATCCAAAATAGTGCTTGCATCACCGGTAACTCACAACATTCAACATTTTGCTTCATCTTGTGTATTATTATCGCACCTCTATAGACAAACACTCATGCGCGGGGCCTGCTTTGCCATGGTATTTGATGCTGTAACGCCAACTCCTCCCAATGCTTGTGTATATGCACATCTTCTAGTCTAAGGCAAGGCCTTGCCTCCACGGGGTATTCTCAGATCCAAACAAATGCCCCACAGTTTCTCTGTCATTCTTCTTACGCCAACAGCTTCTGTACACGATCCTGTAGTATTCGGTCAATCGGTTGGTTGTTGCGCTGCACAACCACATTCTCCCTACCTCCAATGGTTACGATTCGCAGCCACTCTGGAGCAACCTCACTCGCAATCAACCGCACACAAACCGCGCCCTCCTCTTTGGATACTGGCACACGGAGAGAGTCCTTTAGCTTTTCGAGGATAACTGCCATAGTAAAGGCCTGTCGTGGCAGAGACATCGGGTTGGATAAGCTCAGCATAGAAACAGTCGCTGCAACATCGCCAACGCGGTTGAGAGCTGCACGGCGCTGAAGCTCGGGACCTGAAAGAGGGAGAGGCTCGTTGGCCTTGGCCAATTGCTTTAACCGTAACCGATCAAGAAGACTCATTTTGGTACCGTCTGGTTTGAGAAGGAGGTTGTTGTGGGCTGCATTTTGTTTTGTCTCCTTCTCGTGCTGCTTAGTCGCAATGCCATTCTTGAGATCTAAAAGCGCACGTTGTCCTTTGTTGAGAAGAGGGTTCGCTTTGATTCTGCTGTCCATATTCTTTATGTCCACCTGGGGGAGCTCGTCCAAGGAGAGGTTGTCCAAGGAGAGGTCGACATCCATCTCGTCAGCAGAGCGTTTAACACCCAGGGTTCGTAGATTAATCTCAAACTGCTTCAGCAAGCGTTCCTCGTTGATTGGTGTCATGTCGACAGAAGAGCGCTCAACGCAAATTTTTCCTCGGCCATAGTTTGCAATTATGAATGGCGAGTGCGTGTTATTGGTGGTCGAACTTTGTATGGCGATGCATCGTCGAATATCTTCAATGGTAACCTGGCGCTTTCCCCAGAACTGTGAGATGTGAGGAGCGAGTGTGCGTATATCAATAGGAGAATTGTTGCCATTATGAGCAAGCTGAATCATAATCGTCTTGACAAATGCTCGATGTATGTCGACGAGCTCGGAGAGGTGAGTAGGTAGGGAGTCCCTATCTGCCACGGGCTTGCTCAGTCTTTTGAACACACCGTCAAGCTTAGTTTGAACAATTTTCCCTTGTCGTTTGTTCTCGGAAAGAGATGTAGAACCGCTGGGTTTATGAGCAGTCCTGGTCCTTGAAGGACTCGTCTTCGCTATTCGTTTGCCTTTTGCAACTGGCACATCCTTTTTGACTGGACTAACAACAGGCTCCTGGCATCCAAGGGCGCGTTTCACTGGTGTGGAAACTTCATTGTCACTACTTGAGGCGAACGAAGTAGTTCGAGCCTTTGTTCTGGGTTGTGCATCTTCCTCATCGGTGGCAGCCTTTCGCTTCCTCGTGGTCACTGTAGGCTGAAGTTTGGCGGTGATTTTCTTGGTAGCATCGTTTGAGATACAAGCTTTTGATACACGGGTAAAGTTGGTAATAGACTGCGTGGCAGAAGGCACAGCTTGGTTGCGTCTGGTTGCTCGTGGCATCCTGTGACCTCTTTAAAGCAGCAGGGGCGCTGGAGAACGCAACTTCGGTGAAAGGCGTAGATAAGGAAATCGCGATGACGAAAATAGGTTGGACAAATAAGGAAGTCGTGGATAGTATCAAAGTGAGAAAGACGCAGACATGGAAGTTGCAATGAAGAATTATGACAGTCACCAACGTATCTCGTTTAATGAATTGGAAGGTAGGAGCCATGTCTGAAAAAGGGTTGTGCTCCCGTCGTCAAGGGGAACGCGAAGCCCCACAACGCGTTTTGACGCGTTTGACCTGTCTTTCACGCGTAAACTGATGTCCGGGTCGCGGTTAGTTGGCGGTGCACGAGCCACGGCAGCACGCGATCACTTCCGACGATTTACCTTAGGTACCTAGGTTAGTAGCTAGGTAGTACGTAGTAGGCACCTAAGTTAGTACCTGGTTAGTAGGTGATAAGGTACTTCATCTCATCTCATCTCTACGTCATTCCGGCTTTACTAAATTCAACAACATCAAGGTGTTACTAGTTACTCTCCGGGGCTTGGCTTCCCTGGGTTCGTGCCCATGGAGTGCAAATTGTGGGTTATGGAGTTATCGGCATCTAGATGAGGTGTTAAAAGAGAGCCGTGGTTAAAAGAAAGTAGGCCTTTCCTCCTTATCCCAAGCATCGATTGGAAGCCCTTCAAACTGTCCTTGTGAAGAATTCATATGAACTCAAGCTGTTATACAGTAGTTAGTGTTGGGAGTTGGCAGGTTGACTAAACTACACTTGCATTTATACCAACAGAACGACTAACTGGTCAGTTCAAGTTGTACGCTACAGAGGCCTTAGGTCAAAGAAGATCAGGGAATAGTTACTGGCAAAAGAATATATCAATTATAAGATAAATATCTTATTAAAAGGATATTATAAATGAAAAATAATTATATATTTAGGATATCTTATTTATAATATTGTCCCTGTAGGGAGGTCGATCCTGTTTTTTCTCTTTTTATAAGTAAGACTCCCATTGCCTAAACTCGGTCAAATACTGCCAGGTTCTTGCGGTGTCGTGATGAGTCACAAGACACGCGTAGCTAACCAGTAGTTTTGAGGGCATGGCTATTCTTTCCAATGCCATTGAAGCCTTTAGAATCCAGTAATTAACTTCACCATTCAATTCAAGTCCTGGAGGCTTGTCGCGGAGTTTACTGCATAGCTGCCTGTGCCCTCAGCACCTGACAAACTATAGCAGTAACTGTTCTTGCAGCACTATTCGTGCCTCCCGAATCGCAATGCATTCATTAAATAGTTATCAGGAAACAGGCTGAGTATCCAATACTTTCCCCCATAGATAAGTGTCAAAGGTAGGTAGGTAGGTTCTTAGGCACTTTTTTCGAGGTTTAGAAATAATTCCTTAACTGTATGGCCCAGCAGGGCAACAGGCCAACCAGAATTACTCCTGCACACAACCCGATTAGGAATTCAGGGCGTTACTGAAGCACACGAAATTGCATTTCAGTTTCTTGAAATATTGTTTTCGTAGAGTGCAAGAGCTCCAGTAATCGTTGATTCTCCGGATTCATTAATAAGACCTCCAGAGGAAACTAAGAACTACAAATGTCTGTGACCTCCCTAAAGAGACATGAAGAACAAACCCCGACCATAAAACTTTTGCCTGCTCCTTGGATTAAACCTATGCGCCCAGCTCCGAAGTGCGCAGCCTTCGCAATGGCTCGCGTTGAAAAAGAGAGAGGGAGAGAGAAAAGCATACTTTCCGTTCATCCATTACTTGATTGCACCCCTAGACTCCAGACCTCAGGCACTGACTGTATCGCAATAATAACGCCAGTATGAAGAAGAAAAACAACAACAACAAAAACAACAAAAACAACAAGGAAAAGATAAGATTGCTTCTGGGCAAAAACATTGCCTTCCCCGCTCATATCTAAGCATTCGCGGGGCACATGGTCAATGAGGCTTCGCTTGTGCCATGGAATGACTTTGTCTACAAGACTCGCAGCTCAGCGGCGACTTGACGACGACCAATGTTCAGGCCTAAAGCTGACTGGGCTGGGTGGGGGAGGCGCTGGAACAGTATAGTCGTCTTCTTGGATATGGTGGACCGGAGTTGAAGGACGGTTTGTCTTGGTGGACAGAGTAGCGTTGATGCTGGTGTAGAGAAGGTCTTGCGAAGTGACAAGCCTCATGTTACGAGGCGACGCCTGAATCGAGGAAGAGTGTGAACCGGGCATTTTTGGGGTGAGAAATTTTGAGATATTCTGCAAAGCGCTTGTCAGGAACAGTTCATCGACTTCGGTGCTGCAGACTTATAAGGGATCCAATACATATAAAAATAGAAACACAGCGGCTTGCGTAAACTGTGGGTATGTGATGGAGACTCGCCCCAGGGTGACTCGTTGATGAATGTTTGGTTTGGTATGTCCAAGATACGACTGTGTTTTGGTGGAGAGAAGGGATGATAAGGGATTGGATGTTCTTCGGGCCGAGTTGAGAGTGTGAATGCTATATGGAAGGGATATTCTCGATTTGGTTGCAGTCGTGAGAACGAAGGTCAGAGTTTGGCAGATGAAGCGAGAAATTAGAATGACTGAAAGACCTTGCAGGGATGCAAAAGGCAGCCACAACCAAAAATAAGACAAAAGGGACAATTTGAAAAAGTTATGAAGATACCTGGACTATCCAGAGAAAGTAAGGATCTGGGGGAGGGTGGAAAGGATGGCTTTATAAAGGGAAGAGAGTATGTATTTAAAGGGAATGAGCAAACAGAACAGTGGGAAGGAAGGGGATGAGTAGAGGTACCTCATCTCACAGCCCAACCTGAACCCGAATTCAATAACTTATCAACCCAATCCAACCAAAGCTGGGGCAAACAAGGGCGTTACCGTCACTACACGATATCGTACCGACGCCGCCAATACCAACGGCATCGACAGGGCGAGTTCGTTTAAGCGGAGGCACAGGTGAGACGGCGACATAACAAGCCAGCAAGGGCATCAATGCGACAAAACCTGGGGAACAGGCATGTCTTGGATCTGGTACTAGTGAAGCAGGTACAAACTCCCACCTGGCCAGGTATCCGTGTACGGCAGCACGGAGTAGAGTGCGCGCACGCACGCACCCTGGCCCACAGGACAAACATCCCTGACCTGGACGCACTCCCACGATTACCTTACCTCACCTCTCCTCACCTCACCCGGAACTCCCGCTGTCCACGTCAATGGAGTCTTGCCTTGTTTTGGCGTGTATGATCAAGGGATTATGCGTAGAACAGCACTTGCACTCATCATGAATCTTGCTGCGCATCGTCGAAACTGCCTCGATAAGCATCGCGGCATGATTGTCCAAGACATGCATGTTGCTCTAGGGTGGCATCTTTACAAAAAGAAAAGGAAGAGAAAAAGAAGTGTGGGTATAGATACTCACTAATAACCTAGTAAAGTCAGCCCAACAGAAAAGCACGCTGGAAATGTGACTGTGATTATCCAAGTATCCAATAGCTGTCTCGCCTATAAATGCGCTGTGTCACTCCAATATCATTGGGAGGAATCCAACCACTGAGCAGATATGTTACTCAGCTGCCTCCGAAAATACGTCCCCGTTCTGACACGTCGCCACTCCAGTGGGAAAAGAAAGACGAACAAAACCTCAGTCGCGCAAAGAGAGAAAGGGGGAGACGTCAAGGAGAAGGAAGCCCGACGGGCAAGCTAGACATTGTGGGCTATCAGTTCACAAATGAAGTATCAAAGCTTGAGCCTGGGTGAGGCACCGGAACCTGGACAAAGAGCGAGCGAAATCGAGTATCAGAGAACCGCCACCGCAAGCACGAGCTTTTGGGGCCACATTGGGCGAAACATCAGCAACAGATACAACGGAACACCCAAGCATGTTCTTTCCGTACGCAATTCCCAATAAAATAATATACCTGTGGGGCGCGGCTGCGCTGCCATGGGTATGATTCCAAGCAGACAGCTCCCTTGACAATAATATCTTCCAGAAGTCCATCGGTTTCTTTGAGGATTCGTCGACTCTGGACCCAAGATGTCCCTTACTACTCACGCAACAAGCCTTGAGCTGGAGTCCAATGCGAGAGGGTAAGCGAAAGTTTATTTTCAACACAACGTGCCTCTATCCTTCGCACCCGCAATCACCCAAAGAGATTGACGATTTCACGCCAACACCTGAGTTTATTCGTTTCCCCGTCATGAGTGGGCCATAATCAAAGGCACACGTCTTGAGGAAACCGGCCTTTACTAGTCTGTGGTCCAGCATATGTCTAGCCAAGCCGCGCCTGATATGATATATGAGTCCAGTTTTAACTCAACTATCCCTTTACTTGACGCTATATCGAGGCAGCCCCCGTGTCATAGCCACATATATTCATATATTCGATGGACTGTCATCAACGCTTCCTGCTGTGGCAGCTGTGCCATCTGTCACGTAGGTGGCGGAATGATATGTCCCACAGCCTATGTTACCTATTGCCATACCCCTAGCCTGGTATATTTCATGGTTGATGACTGGCACTTAGGAATGCTTGTGTAACAAACAATACGGCAATCAACCTTCCAAATCAGGGAGGCAGCCACGCTTGGAGTCAAAGGATCGGTGACCAAGCTCAATCACTCTGAGCGATTATCAGTACGCCAGCCGAGAATTGGCAGGTCAAGGACAGGTGATACGCTCGCTCAGCAACACGTATCAGGCAGCTCACCCTTGAGTTACATGTTGATAGTAAGATGATACGGTACATAAAACACAAGTACTCTATATATTCTTTTCTGCTGCTTTCATTCATTCCCCAGAATATCACCGGAAACCAGGCTGCCCTGGGAAGGCCGGGAGCAGGGGACGGAAAGGCTTTGGGAATTCATGCTGGGGATACTGGGATGGCCCGAACAGATAGCCAATTCGAGTCTCTGGATGAGGGGGCGACGAGTAGGCTGTTGAGTGATTCGAAAGGGATATCCGTAACAATACTCCGTAGATCAGTTTAATATCCATTTGCTCCCAGGTCCGAATACTCACAGAACACACAGGCTAAAATATAGAGGAAGAAACGCATCGTACCATTCGATTGGCATGTGTCATCCTTACGTCTTCATCATTTGGAACATCACCCCTTGTTTCCGGTCTTTGAGCGCCGGAGGGACGTGGCATCCCATGGCCCAAGCACAAAATTCTCTAGTTTTTGCCATGTTCTAGCGCTCTGGGCATGGCTCCTTGTCCCTAGCATGGCTCCTTGTCCCTTGTTAGATATGTACTTGGTACATTAAATCACAGTCATTCCTCTCACCTCCTGTGTGAGTACGACGGGTATGATTTCTAATGACTGGGCTGTATGTTGGTGGGGCGCCGGAAGATATGCCTGTGGGGGTTCAAGGACAGGACTGTGGAGATGACCATATCCAGGGTCATACTGATGCATCTAGACGCCGCGTCCACGTTCCTGGATTTCCGGCTGAAGTCTGGCCAGGGTCAAGATTAACCGAAGAAGTAATGTCTGCATGAGTCAAGACGGTGATTGGTATGGTTAATAATTGATATTCAAGGCGAACATGGAAAATACTCGTTAGAAGCCGTGTATCTCGATCGATTCATGCTGAGTTACGTGCTCTTGGAAGGCTTCGACCACTGGAAGTTGCACGCCATAAACAAGAGAAAGACCCGCGAGACATCATTGAAGCTGCCACGTAACATATGATAGCAGGGACAGCAGCCCCAGGTCCAGGGCTTCTGCCTGTATGTAAATATCAAACAGACTTGCATTCCCGTGACCTATCGGCAGATCCCCGTTAACTGCCCTGTCGATCTTTGCAGTCTAGGATCCGATCTTCATGCATGTCTTACGAGTAGCTGGCGCCAGGCGGCCTGAGGGGTTGTGATGTATACGACGACACGAGTGGAAACTCTTGAAATTCGAGCACGGCACGGTAACTAAACATATTCTTCATTATCTAAAAACACCAATCTCTGATTATTATAGACCCCGCTGTCAAGACCGCGTATCAATCTGATCTTTATTAGCGGTCGTAGGCACGGTCCATTGCTGTCTCAGGGTTTCGCTTCAATCGCGTGGCCTTCCTTGGTTATCAGGACTTCCCCCCATTTCTCCCTCGAATTGATGTGATCAATGTCTTGGCAAGTTATGGTATGTCTGGCCTTGATTGTATGATTTCAAGCTATATCCTAAGTAGCTATTAAATAAAACACCGCTCAAGCCTCATTCTTGAGGCTTAATCAACTATAAGATAGCTGGAGGCAAGTAATGAATTTACTTATGTGATGTCTTGGGGTGCTGAAGCAGACATATAGAATCCCAAGCCGCAATAGAAGCGTGCAATAAACTAATACATTTGAGAGAGTCTATAATGGCTGATTTGACGACTTGACATTTGTGGTAAGCCTGATAGCATCTGGACTTTGAGATTGTACATGACTTAATAACCCAGATATGATAAGACATCAGTGCGTAGCATTCTTTGACTGCACTGATTGCGACAAGGGAGGTTTCAGTACTACCTTATCAATGTTGATCTGCCCAAGCCTGATCTCAAAAAGCGCCTCCAGCAAGATATGCAAATACTCCAACAGAGATCTGTGGCATTGATACATCTGTCACCGATGACGTTGAGCCAATGTTTATAGGTATATCTTATCCTTTCTCACTAGACCAAAAGGAGGCGAAGATATGATAAATCTCGCTGGGAGCAGCAGTCCTGCGTATCATCATCAAACCAAGAGGTTATGTCACAAATTAACGCTATTAAAGGACAAGCTACATCGAGCAAAGTCGTCCCACAAGTGCACCAAAGAGACTTGATTGAACATCATTTTCCCACCTACAAACATAATCAGGTCCGTATCGCTATGCATGACAACTCTTTCAACTTCCATGAGCCACGCCCAGCGCCCGCTCTATCTCTCACTTCTCACCCCTGTTCGTAGAAGCACTCCGCGTTGTTGCTGCAGTCCCCGGAGCTGCCTTGGCCTTCCGTCGCGTCGGCTGATATACGTCGTTGAAGTTCATGGCTACACCAAGGAATCGCATATCTACATCTGGTTGGTATGCGAGATCACCAAGGAGGATCTGTACGCGTGTTCGGAATGATGCGCCCAAGTGCCGTAGACGCTCTTGCAGGACGGGGAACTCGGAAGCCACACTCGCAGATCCTGGCGCCGGGGTGTCGAGGCCATCGTGGTCGTCGTTGTGCCGTGTAGAGCTTCGCACGTCGGCCTCCTGGCGTCGCGTAAAGTCCGACACGCTCCAGCTGTAAAGCCCGTCAACCGAGTCTCGGTAGCTGAGCATGAATCGCAAGATCTCACCGAGCTGCATCATATATGTCGTGCGATCGTCTTCATCGGAGCCATGCTGACGTCGCTTGGCTCCAAGAAGACCCTTATGAGTGATGTCGTTGAGGTACCGTGTATGCGCCTTGATGAGGTCGTCCAGGGTACACTCCTCCTTCTGGATCCGCTTCTGGAGTTCACCCCACGAGGACTCGATAACCTCAAATAGGATGTAGTATTGTAGTTGACCCACAAAGTGAATCATCTCAGCGAGAACACCGCGTGTTGATTTCCATGTTTGAGAGACTGCAGGGTCAGAGTTCTGAAGAACACCACGAGCACCTGTCATGCACTTTCGCCAGGTTGATAGTACTGCAAACTCTACTCGCTTGATACGCCAGAGGAAATTGAAAACCTTGAGGTACTGTCGATTGCCCCATTCCGTCACAACAACGTCAACCGGTGCGTCGATCTTGTATTCAAGCGTAAAGCAATCCCATCCAATATCACCATGAGATAGCTGCAGCATGCGAGCATCCAGACGCCGCAGAACCTCGGGAGAGTCATACTGGGCATTCGATCCACGGATAGCATGTTCTAGCTGGGCGGTCAAAGTATGTCTGTACTGCGCTCCGGCTGGGCGGTCAAGGTTAGCAGCCAGTGATTCCATAAGGAGTGCAATAAAATCTCCCTGTCCTAAAAGAATGTAGTTTTTAAGCGCCTGAAGATGTTTGAACAAGTGAAATTTATTGGCCATCAAGTCGATTAGTCGTTTCATGGTGGTTTTGTATGCTTCGTCGATCCAAGCTTCCAAGGTGGCTGTGTCGCCATACCTTAACTCCTTGGAAGCAGCTTTGGAGTAATCCTCTACCCACATAGCGTCACCGCAGCTATGTCGGATGAAGTTCAGTGACTTTCCAATCAAGAACACCTTCTGAGCAAAGTCCTGGGTGATGATGCTGGGAATCATGTCTGTATCGATCTCGAACTTGTCCTCCCAAACATTGCCTGCGCTCTTAACCTTCGATTGGTCCTTGTCAGGAGACTGCTCTCTAACGAAAAATTCATGGAAAGGATCAGACAGTTCACCATCGTATATCCAGTGCCGCAGGATGTCGTAAAACGGTCGAGTGAAGCTTCCTAATAGTCTCTCGGCAAATGCAGCAACCACAGGGTCTCCATGGGAAGAGGAGAAACTGTGGATTAGGGAGACGAGTTGACCTCCCCTCTTCTTGTCAGACTCTTCAGAAATGAGGCTCATTAATCTGAGGCCCATTGTCGCCTCGCGTGTCCATACTACGCATCTCTTGAGCGTAACTCCCGCTTTTCCAATGCCCTCTCTTGGCGCTTCCTCATTAAGAGATGCAAGAGCTCTTCGTATCTGGCTCTCTAATGTTGCGATCAGACTTAAATATGACTTTAGCTCGCTATGGACGGCCGCTCTTAGACTTTGGCCCAGAAGTCCTTTGGCAGGAGTCTTGCAAAAACCATCAAGGCCGCGATAAAGTAACGAGGGCTCAGCAAGGGTGTGAAGCAGAGAGATGATTGGTAAAGGAAGCGTTGATGGTAATTTGATAATATCTGATTTTGCAAAGGGCAGAGTCGTGGATGAGAGTCCCTGGAGTGTGAAGGGAAGATCTCTAAGGATGACTGACTCCGGAGGCTCTATTTCCGAATAATTGCTTGCCAGTAAAGTCGATTTCAGTGAGACGTCTCTCTTTGGTGGTTCTGGACGTGGTTCACCTTCTTTACTTGGTTGCTTGCTTTCTTTTTGAGGCAGTTTCCTGAGCCCATCTGGTTGGAACGCCTCTTTGAACTGCTCCTCTTCGAATCTAGAAGTCTTGCTAGTACGTTCACGGCCTTGCCGTTTGATGGCATCGCGACTGATGGCGTCTCGGTAGTTGGGCGCTGACGGTTTCACTGGGCTCAGTGGGAGGGGTTCACTGGGGTCTGGAGAATCGGCGAGCTGGTAGAGGAGGTAGAGGATTGCCCACTTGTGTTCTAGCACAGGTAGTGAAAGTAATCGGGTATATAGATTCGAGAAGCGGAGAGCTTGGGTGGGATTGCTCTGGATAAGCTTTCGTTTTATAAGATCGGAGGCATGGTTGACATCGGAAGAAATAGCGGGGGATACTGGACTGCACCGCGAATGGTCAGTATCGGCGTATGGTTTGACAGGTATTGGAAAAGCGATGTATACCTGTCTATTATAGACTTGACAATTTCGAAGCAAGTATCATGGCGCTCTTGCGCAACTTCATCGGGATCATTGGGATCGCTGGGCACGATGTGGGTTATCAGGCTGTCGATAGCGTTGGTGATGCGGTCGGGTGCCATGACGGCATCGTCGCAGCTATTGGCGAGTATGGGTGATAAAGAGCGTTATAATTGAAAAGAAGGCCTTTCAAAAGAGTCACCCATCAACAATTGAACCTGCGTGGGGGGGGAGTTCTGGGGATATGAGAGTATCAAGCTGACAAGATGTAAACTCAGACGCGACAGACGCGACAGATAAAGTTGGTGGTGGTTCTGCAGGGCGAGTTGCCAACTCTTTTAGTGCCTTTCAGAAGTTAGAGGTAGCGGGGACTTGAACTGCCTTTGCCTCTAGCCGAGCGTCTAAGTACTCAGAACATCGGCGGGCACTGATGTCTTTCATGGCTAGGCGGCAAAAAACCGACTACACTCGGAACCATCCATTTACCTTTAACCTCACGTCAACAGTGGAACAAGTCGCCCATCAACTTATACGACGAAATATGCCTTTTTCATCAGTTTAACACCTTCGTCGTGATCGCGTCAAAGCCCTCATTCGTTTTATCAACTCATGCGTCTTTTCTCCGCGTCGCGCCGCGCTAATCTGCCGCACGCGACGCTGTCGCCTATCCAACTCCTATCAAGATGCCAGACATCGACCCCGCGGCTTTGAGCCGTCCATCTGTCAGCCTCTCAACTCCCATTCTATCCAACAAGACACTCGCAGGCTCTGTATCTGGTGCGCCAAAGATCGCAAAGTCCAGTCAGATCATTCCCGCGCGAATTGATCTCGAACCACTATATACTGCGCTCAAGGCCGCCATCGGCAATGAGATATGGGCAACGTATAAGGAAGCAACCAGCGAGTTCCTGATAGGTAGACATCATCAGACATCATTCAAGTACACATGCGCATACTTACACATCCCCAGGACGCCTCAATCAGACTGAATATTCTGAACGAATAGACCCCATCCTTGCGGGACCAGGCGACAAGGAACATTTACACAATAACCTCATTGCTGCTATCTATGGCAATGTCACTCGAGAGATGCCTGATCAAGGGCTGGCTCCCTGGGTCAGTGCCAATGATAAGCCTGCGGCAACGACAGGGACCAAGCCAGTATCGGGCGATGCTGCTGAGCGGAGGCTGAAGGGAGATGTTATGCAATTACCAACACGAGACCGTAGGCGCATCAAAGATTTGGTACAAAACGATGTCAGTGTCCCCATATGGCCTTCTTTTCAACTACTGACCAGTAGCAAGTGGGATCCGCACGAGAGCATATCGAGTGTCTTCGCAGACACACGTCGCAAGCTTTCCACGGTAACAGATGCCACCCCGACCGTAGGAGGCATAAATAACATGAGTATGTATTGTATCGAAGCGCATATACTATGAAAAATACCTAACTATAGTATAAGACTTCGACCTGGAGATTCGAAAACGATATGCCCAGCCTTTAGCAGTCGAATCCGGCGAGTTCCCCGACATCAACATGATTTCCGGCCGAATGCTACCCTCTTGCTACGAGGCAGGGCTAGTCAACGGACACACGACGGATGCTCCCCAGTTCCTGTCAGTGGCCGTGGAGACTTTTATCAAAGAGGTCCTCACACAGGTATTCAGCCGCACGAGGAGCAATGGACCTGGTGAGTCAGGCAGTGCTGGATTTGGCGTTGGAACAACATGGATTCAAACGCACAAGTATAAGCGACAATTGGAATACGAAGAAGAAGCTGCGATACGAGGTGAGATCTCCAGAGACAAGAGTGGGCTTCTCCCGGTCGAATCCAGGGCGGCGAGTGAGAGAGGTCCTCTGGGAATGTCTGATCTTCGCCTATCCCTTGAGATGGCCGACACGGGCATGGCACAATTTCCCGTGCTAATGACTCAGGTCATTTACGGATACCGAGAAGGCGAGCTAGAGAATTGGGACGACTACACCTGGGTATATAATCAGCCACCGGAAGGGCATACAGAAGAACCGAATGATCCCGAGGCTAATGGTGGACATGTTTTTGAGCTTCCGAATGGACATCCTGATGCCATGGATATTGACACAGAAACCTGGTGGGAAGGCGCAGAAAGCCAAGATACTGATATGCTGGACAGCATTTTGGATTCGTGCCTTGCGGCGGGAACCTAGTATGGGTCCAGTGAAGTTGGATGACGATATTAACAGCGGCATGGTTCGCAACGAAGGGAAATGCATTAAGGGGGGGGGGGGGATGCAGTGACGCCGTCCTTGACGAAGCGGACAACATCAACGCAGAATGCAACGAAGCTGTTCATAAGCGAGCGGACAGCTCCAAGACCAAAAGCAGAAAGATCAACTTTGTCAAGACGGGCCGTCACATATTATAAACACGAAGCGCCATCACTCAACTGTGAAAGCGCAGGTTGGCGTTACAACATAGGAAGAACGAAACAGGTTAATAGGGAAGTACGATTAGGGCAAGCAAGGCGTGCAAGGAGCCGGCGTTTGACAACCACCGTCAGTGCACTCACTAGCTGGCATTGATGGTGCGGAGCTCGGATTTGAGGTTCAGACGAATGCATATCATCGGACGGCTTTATCTTTGGCGCAGGGGGGTTTTGGTTGATTTTGATTTTGTTCTCCTTCTTCGATTACAGTCGTGGTTTTGGTGACTCGGATGCCGCCTCCATGTGTATTTCTATCGTTGTATAGGGATAGTTCTTACCTCTGTACGGTATGCTTGGAACGAGGGATGAGAACTTTGCCGTGGGTCTCAGCAACGAAGAGTTGAGCGACGACGAGGAGGAGGAGTTTTGTACTTGTCATTGCAGGAACGATACCCGAGCAGCTTGAAAGCAGAAGCCACTCAGTACCAATGATGGGGTGGAGGATTTACTGAATAGGTAGTCAGCCATGTCGATAGTAGGCTCAAAATAATAGAATTCAGATGGAACCATGAATTTCGACTAGTTTGAAGGCCAGAGTTATTTGATGCCGAATGTAATTTCTAATCTGCTCTTCTAGGAGCATCATGCGATTCAGTAATGAAGACTGCATGAATTGTATAGCAAGGTATACACAATCTTGGCGTTGGTCGCTCTGAATCTATTGGAATGAGAGCCACAAACAGTAGTTGATGGTCTTGGAACTAGTCTTGTGTGCTAAGTTAGTGGCCGCCGCCTACAGTTGACGCTTTGATCAAGAAATTGACCTTGCGCCCTGCAGGTTAAGCAAAGACGAGTGGCAACGTTCAAGCCCTATGGATGATGAAACTATCATGCTTTTCTGTGATATCCTTGGCTGTCTACCCTGTCTAAGGTGGACTTTATTGTTTTGATGCTGAAAAGGTGGCTAAGAGCTAGAGAGGAGCCAAAATCTTGACCACATACCAGAGTCATCCGCAGATAGGAAGAGATGAACGGGACGGCGTTCCGAGTTCCTGAGCACTTGTGTTGCTTTGGGTGATTCTGCTTCCGGGAATTAAAGGCGTCCACTAGTACTGTAGCTCAAGAGTCCTGACTAACGTTAGCCAAGGAACCAGCTTAAAAGCTGATCAGCAACTGGTCACTAGTCACTTGTAGCTGGAGTGTACATAGAGGAGAGGAAAAGCATGATCGTGGTGGGCTGCAATCAGTCATCTTAGCTAATTCTTATTTTTTTTATTTTTTTTTTTTTAAAAAAAAAAAAGCAATATCTGTAATCTGCAGTTATATAATTACTGCGTTACTGCTTTGTAATTCTTGCAGCCTATAGAAGGGTAAAAAAAAGTGTAGATCTACTCCGAGAAGAGAATTCTCGCCGATGTCATGATACATCATCATATTGGTACACACAGTAAAATGTACACAGTACATTAGTAGGTACTAGGTAGGTACCTAGTAGTTTGATAATCAGCATGAGAGGAAGCTTCGATTCTTCCTAGTCCGGGAGCTGCACCGAAGAACAGCAGAAGTGTCTGTGGAACAAGGGCCCAACCAGCCCGAGCCCTCAACTGGCCCGTGCATATCTTTCTAGAAAGCTTCCCTGGCGGCAACCATCTCCAGCTCCCATTCCCCCACTTCTCCTCATTCCGTTGGTCAGGTTTGGGTTTGAACGAACAGAGCAGAGAGCTCCTTCCCTCTGTGCTCTACCTACATAGGTACTCAATCTTGCCTGCCCACGCTACGGGGCGAGAACTCCTGGCATCTCTCCTTCCGCCAAACTTCTTCTTTTGCCTCGCCTCGCCTCTCCTTTCATAGCTCTTTATCCAAACAACATCTGCATCTGTCTAGCTCCTCATCCGTCCTATCTACAGCATCGTCTCCATCGCCATCTTTTTTCTTTGACGACGAGGCGGAGATCGGAGCAACAGAACCCCACTCGCCTTGCCTACTCCTCTCTCCCTAACCCCTTCATCATCTCTTTTCGCCATTGCGACATCGTGAAATCTCCTAGGCTGCTTGGTGTCAACCGACGTCTACCAGATTTTCGTCGCCGCTGATTCAATCCTGCGCTGGAACCCTTTTACGCTCCTGGTCCCTTGATCTATAGAGCCTTGCAGGATATTGTCACCCTGCTTGATCATATCTCAGGTTGTAGGGTCCAGTTTACCGGGATTCAACGTGAGTCAAGCCTGTTTTCTTATTGTCCTGCACATTCCCAGCTTCGTTATCAGAATTGTTCAGCTTAAGAGCTATTTGGGCACTCTGTCGTTTCAACGGTAAACCTTCATGGTTGATACTCCAAGCATCCATTGACATGACAGACTTTGCTGTTATGTCAATTCGCTTGGTTCAGCTTCCTTTCAATGTCTCGCATTTTCCCTTCACCCTGTCCATAGCACCTTCGTCTCTTTGACTTGTGCATGGGCTACACACCAGGGTCTTGATCCAGGCCCCGCCACAACACGTCACTTTCAAGCGTGGATTGCAGCCCTCGTCCAGCTTCACCTCTAGCGCATGGCCTGGAGCCTTTCCTGCACGCAACATCCCTTGTCGTTTTGATGCTATCGTTGTTTGTTCCTGGCTTCAGCTTCAGCTCCCACTGACATTCTCACAAGGCTATTCGGTTTATCCTTCGGCTATAAGAGCGCCGCAGTAGCTGTACGTCAACATACTCATTCTTGTGACGGCATCACGTTGCCACTTCCTATTGTATTTTCATTGCTGCCATCCATTCCCTGGTTACTATTGACCCAAATCAACGCCCTTGATATATTTCTAGCCATATCATTTAGAGCCAACTAATTCGGAACGAGAAATCTTACTAGGACCAAATACAGACAATTGACAACGAACCTACTCCCCACACGCCCCGCGATACCCCTCATCCACGCCGACCTTTTGTTGCTCGACTAGCATCGATTTCTGGCTATTGGATGGTAGCCTTGAAAACTGCTTGAACCACAGATACTTCGTTTCAACCCTCCATCATGTCTGGCCCCTTCTCCAGTCCCTTTGGGGAAAACAGCAACCCGTTTGGAACAGATAGAGGCAAGAGGACAAACAACGCAATCCACGCTGTTGCCGAAGAAGATGAGAACGATACTATTACATCTCCGACAAATCCTCGCTTTGGATCATCGCCAAACTCTGCTTCTATGTTCTCGGGTCCTTTCGGTGGCGGCTTCGGTGGCGGCTTCGGTGGCGACTCTTCAGCTGAGGCACCTCCTCCATCGCGAAATCTTCCAACTCCTGATAGCTACCCTGCTCAGTACAACTTTGGTCGTCGAACTTCAGTGTCCGCTGAGTCTCTGAAGCCCAGTGCCGATTCATATGATAATTGGTCACCCCCTTTCCACGAGAAGTCTGCGGACCAGCTTGAACGCCTCAAACGTGCCATTGAAGGCAATTTCCTTTTTAGCCACCTGGAGGATGAGCAGAGTGCTCAGATTCTAGGTGCTCTTGTTGAAAAGCCTATACCAGCCAAGGGTATAAAGGTGAGATGAGCATGAATAGCCTCGGATTGGGTTACTAACGTAATGGTATAGGTGATAAGCCAGGGAGATGCTGGCGACTACTTTTATGTCGTTGAGAAGGGATCCTTTGATGTCTATGTCAATCCCACTGGCTCACTTCAACCCGGTCCGGACGGCATGGGCAATCAAGTTGGGAACATCCAGGCTGGTGGTTCGTTTGGAGAGCTGGCACTGATGTACAACGCACCTCGAGCTGCGACCGTTGTTTCGGCCGAATCTGGTTGCACTGTATGGGCACTCGATCGTGTCACTTTCCGCCGTATCCTAATGGAGTCCACCTTTGCTCGGAGACGAATGTATGAGAGCTTCCTGGAGGAAGTTCCACTTCTTTCAAGCCTGAACCCGTATGAGCGCTCCAAGATCGCCGATGCTCTTGAAACAAAGAAATTTGCAGCAGGGGAGGTTATCATCAACGAAGGAGATCCCGGCCATGCATTCTACCTTTTGGAGAGTGGTGAAGCCGATGCCTACATTGGCCAGCCTGACAACAAGGTCCGCCACTACAAGAAGGGTGACTACTTCGGCGAGCTCGCTTTGCTTAACGACGCCCCGCGAGCAGCTAGTATCGTTGCCACGTCAGCTGTCAAGGTTGGGAGCTTGGGCAAGAATGCTTTCCAGCGACTTCTGGGCCCTGTGGAGGGTATTTTACGACGGACTAAGTATCGGGGTGTTGTAACCGGTGTTGAAGAGATGGATCCTCTCCATACCGGTTAGATCGGATTGGGGGATACACAAGGGTATGATCCATGGGGGGCTTGGCCGTGGAAAAGCTGAAAGCCCCTGTCGATGTGAGGGAGAGTGCTGTTAGGATTGCCTCGTGCTGTTCAGGTGTGTATGTGGAAGGTAACTGCGTCTGGGATTGGACTAAGAAATGAATGGATGGAGGAATTAACTTTGAATGTGGTGTTTTGAGAGGTTTTCTCCCACCTTCGCTTTCCTGAGACAAATATCGCTAGTGATCAGAGACCTTGGTTGATATCAATATCATCATGATACAGCTCTCCACTCAGTAACTAGTAAGAAATTCGAGACAATTCAAATGAACAATTGCACGGTGATACATAAACCCGTTGTTATTAGAAAATCCGTGTAATTTGATACTGAAAGTATCAAATAACAAACATGAAACCTAGGTTTGGGTATCAAAACGCCTGGTATGATGAGGGAAGCCCTATCTTGATCGAGCCATCTCTGGCTTATTATCCGTCTGACGCAATCACTGTTCTTGGCCCTCTGTGGCTCTCCGCGTGAGCTCCTCTCGAATCTTCCCCCTGAGCTCCTCAACCGCAACCTCGGTCTCGAGAATTCGACCAACGCCAGCGCGCCAAGTATCGTCCAGCGTCTTGATCTCAGCTCCGACAGCGTTCTGCCTCTTCTGCCTCTCGAGGTTAACGATATCGATTTCGCGCTTGGCAGCTGCCAACTCACGCTCCAGCGACTGGAGCTCTGCCTCGAGACCATGGTTTCCTAGCAACCAGGCATTCTTTCCCCACTTCTCAAGAAGTTCGAGGTTCGTGAGGCGTGAGTAGAGGTAGCTGTGTGCGACTGCGGCGGCAGGCAAGGCAGTCGCGGGAGGGGCGCTGGGTGAGGGAGCCTCGTATCGACTTAAGTCGAGGGGCGCGAGTGGTGTAGATCTAGAGATACGCTCGAGCTCGGCTGTCAAGGCGGGCGAGAAAGACGGTTCTGGGTTGGATGTTGGCTGAGGAGGTTGAGATGATGCTTCGACGGCAATGAGGGCGCGGGCTGCGGCGAGAGCTTCTGTAGTTGGCTCTTGGTCGACGTCTTCAAGAATAATTAGTAAGGGGGATGAGTAAGAAAGAAGGGTAGGAAACTTGCAAGGAAGAGACTCGTGATATGCTGGAGGGACAGGCATGGTGGTATTTTACGTGGTGTTGCGACGTGCTTTGTTCAATTGAGTAGTTGTAGTGGAGGTAGTTGTTTGATGGAACTAAAATAAAATAAAATATCCTCTGGTTACTATCCCAAGCTAGATGCTTTGAGGACCTGGAATAGTTGATTGGAGTATCGTGGTATCGTACAAGAAACTCGAGATGTAAGTGCGAAATCGCAGCCTCGCAGCCACGAAATTTCACGTCAGCTGGGAAGGGAATAATACGCACAGACCACAACCCAGCCTCATGCTGAAAGGTTCCTTCAGCCTTGGTGGCTTGACTTGGCAGGGAGCTGCAAGTGGGCAACCCTTGTAATTTTAGCGGTGCTGCAACGGGGAATGGGGATTGTGGAGCCCGTCGTGCTCCACTTGAGAGCCCCTGCCAGCATAGCGCTGATAGCGATAAGGCCAACAACCTGACATCAAGAAATGCAGTTCAACAACCTACACTTGAAATTATATTTCATCAAGTCAATGTTTTTCTTTACTATAATTCTCCCATAATAACCATTCCTCCTCTCCTACTACTGAACCCTAAAGAGTATAATAAGTATTGAGTCTCTTTATTATAACTCAGGAGAAACTTATCTGCAGGGATTTCTGATTTCTTAGTCGACTGCGATTCATACTACTGTGCACGTCTCCCTCAGATTCGAAGGTTTCAAATTGGGAGTCTAGGATACAGTATCAATTAGAGTCTAGCATCGCCTTGCTAGGATATAAGCAAATCCCAGGTGTGACGAATGGTAGGAATGAAATGTGTTTTTATAAGTAAGCTGTCGCCGTCAGGCATCAAATGACCAACAGTTATGGAGGAAAAGGCGCTTATCAGAAAGATAACTCTGCGTACAGCTCAGCACGCTCGGAGGCCAAAAGGTCCCTCCCAGTGCCAGATGCAATATGAGCGGCACTGGGCGCTTAGCTTTCGCGGCATCACTCTAAAGTCATGAGAGCAAACGAGCAATCGACACTGCGCTATCAAGGAGGTGGATGAGTCCTGGTTAACGAGTTTCAAGGGGCGGGGTATACTATATCTCAGAGTTAGTTGAAGATAATATGGAAATAAATAATATGGGGGAATTGATAGCCGAGATAATCTAGCTCTTATCACATGTGCCAACGATAGAGCTTCTTTGTTTGATATTAGCTGTGCCTGTTTCGGCTACCAGCAATGGTGTTATTCGCCCTGACATGAAAGCTAAGATAATGATACAGTAATACATCGTTCCGCTGGGAAGATAATTTCGCAGGCGGTCACAAAGCCATGATCCACGTAGAGATCTGTAAGCCACGAGGGTCACTCAACTCCATCCATATCTCTGTCCGTATTCCCCAAACCATTTGATTTGTTGCTCCTGCTAAAAGGCAGTGTTATTTGTGTTTGATCCCTTCATCTCATGTCATTTCGTAGTTGTAAATAAAGATCAAGCTCGCATCGCAATTCCAATACATGTGGACCCTTAAGAATGCCGTTGCCATTGTGTAAAGGCAACAAGCAGTGACTAACGATCTCTCTGAGGATGCAATAGTCTGATTAAGATGAGGATCGACCGCTCTCGGAGGAGTCGGTCTTTGTGAGGTCTTCATGATCCTCCTCCTCGGGGCCGTGGAGCGACTCCTCGAAGACGGGCTCGGGTTCGTTGACCTCAAACTTGGTCTTGAAATCGGTCACGTGGTGAGAGAAGCTGCTACTGTTGGAGCGGCGGCGAGCGTTTGTGAAAGTGAATTGCTCGTCAGCGATGTCATCGTTGACAGTTCCCCTGCAGATCGTGTAAGTGAAATGCGGAGATGGTGGATATGGGCGTTTTTGGAGTAACATACCAGTTGCCTCGGCCAGAGCCGTCTTTCTTCACCTTCTTGGGGTCGACATCAGCAAAGCCATTCTTGCCAAAGAAACGAGGGACAGTTTCCGTAGGGAGCGCAGTCCCCTCGGCAATGCCCTTGTGGTCGCGGTCGTTGGCCTTGTGAGATCGGGTCACTACAAGCAGTCTTGTTAGTATACAGTTGCAGGTTGGATGAATGGGGTCATCCTGACTTGTGGGTATATGTGAAGGAGATGTGAATAGTAGGTAAAGGTGTTGTGATGATATGAGAAGATGAAAGATGTAGAACGATGATCAGGATGATGAATGATGGAAAGAGGGGTTAAGATAAGCGACGATTCAAAGGGGAGCTCGATGGCTTTTAAACGGATTGGACGCCGCGCCAAACGTCACCAAACGGCAATCGCCAGTGTACATGAACATGCCTTCAGGCAAGTGAGTCTAGCTACCCCCAGGTGCGGGGTGTCCAAGTACTCCGTGTACATACTCCAGTATACGGAGAAAAAGAAAACGAGCAGGGCAGAGAGGAGATGAGACGGCTGAGAATAAAATGAGAAACTGACTTTTGAAGGATGAAGAGGGTGCAGAATTAGTGCGTGTTGATGTGTTGAATGTTGCGGTCGAGAATTTGGGATGCGTGAGACTGGTTATTGTTGTTCTAGCTCAGCCAGTCGTTTCTAGTTACAGCTCTCGAGAGAGGCAGTGTAAAGTCGCTGATGTTGTATTTATGGTAAACAGATAAGTTGGGGAGAGGTGCAGTGTTCGCCGAGTCTTCAAGTAGTCGTCAAATGAGTTAGAATAGGAGGGGTTATGTACAGAGGATTGATGTGAGAGGAAGAAGTATCTCGAGTGTTGGTGATGAGCAACGAGTTCAGTGCAAGATGAAGCGAGAACTGGAGGTTTATCTATGATTTAGGAATCTATCTACCTTATTGGAAGGGAAGCTTGCCTTTATATCCCGAGAGTCACGCGAGGGACGATGCGTAATGGCATCACCTTGTATCCAATCAGCTCATTGCAGTCCGATGCTTCTTTCCGTCTACCTACACAGCATCTGTTTACACTGAGGGAAGCAGGAAGCTCCCCCAACAGGTGGTGGGCCTTCAATTGGGCAATTGCGGTTTACGGAGAGGAAAGGCGGGAGGAGTCAGCCCATGGGCTGCGTATATCTGCCTTTGCTCATGATGGATCATCATGAGCAGGACCCAGACCTTGAGACTCGCCCAGTGCAAGTGCGACAGCGCCTCAGTCTACGATCCACTCCCCCCCAGCTGGCCATCTAGTGACCCCAATAAGCGGGTCTGGTATGTCCCATCCCGTCCGTCTATCGCGTGACCTTGCGCAAGCAGCCGCTGGCCGAACTCTGGTCCAACGACACCAGCCAACTAACTGTTAATTACCTTTCAGCTTCCATTGAGTGCGAGGTTGAAAGCACCCAACAATTGCGGGGGAGCACCTCTGCAACACTAGGTAGGTACAGCTCTATTCTATGCTGAGAGACCGTCTTAGTGATTTGAACATAATATCAATTGATTACATTGAACGCAAAAGTGTGCAATTCCATCGTCATGGCGTTACTCATGCCATTTCTCGTGGTGAACGGGCTCAGTGGAATTCAGCCTCCCACCGGGCTCTGAACTCTGAGCTCTGTATCATGGAGGGGCACGGATACCGACCTACCATTACATGCCCCAACGTTTAGCTTAACCTTGTCCAGCGTTATGTACCACCAAGCTTGCATCCACTTAAGCTAAACACTGGTTGCTGTTGAGCAAACGCAGGGTCTTGCAAAGTGTCAGTTCACGTTCAAGTAAATTGCACTATTACCAACTTCCATATGGAGTACCTGTACAACAATCCTCCTATAGCAGGTGACTGAACTCGTGGCTGAACGAAGGGAGAACTGACGTCGGTGTGCTTTTACTATCTGCACAAGGGTTCTTAGTGTTCAACTCTTGCGGCGCTTGGCTGGGCAGGTTGTTTCGGCGGTCGGCGGAAGCATCCTTGTCCCAAAGCCAAACCATGGAAACGATGGTTCCAGTCAAAATTACGGGGCAGGATCTGGGGTAAGGCACGCAGGTACAGACAGATAGTACCGGCGTCACTTAGGTCTAGTAGTCTGCTGCCGCGCCACTGATAGGAATAACAGCGGCAATGCAATGGCAAGCAGGGAATGACAAGCGACTCTAATGAATTCGCATTGAGGAAACTCAATTTTAACCAGCCTTGCCAGCCATCTTTATTTTGTGGACATGTCTTACTCAGGCGCTCAGAGCCACCCACAGTCAGTCTTCCTGAACTCCCGCCTGCATCTGCCCCTCAACTCCCATCATTGGAGGCAGTAAAGACTCCACGATATCACACCAAGTGGGTTCAACAGCGGAAAACAATAATAGCAGCTAGCAATTCCAAGTTTCGATACGTTTTCGGCCTCACCTATCCCCAACTCCGATACCGCTCCAGCCTCCAACCTTCTCGACTCCGTCATCAATGATCAGTGGGCCTCACCAGAACTGACTCAGAACCCCATGAAGCTCAAGTGCACATGACCGTTCTCATCGGCCCATCTTGAACATCACCAGGAACCCGCCAATTACAGTCATCAATTTGACCCCTGGAGCCTTTAAATCTCAAATGTCTTGGGTCCATTTCAGGGGTCCTTTTGAAGACTTCTCACTACAGATCGCCACTTATGACATGCCCCCAACAGGTTTCTAGGTTCAAGAAAGATCACCAAAGAGTCAGTTCGAGGCCCCATGATCTTCATGCTTGCTCCCGAGCTCGTGACAACTGATGTTGCCTATTTTAAAGGACAAGTGTTCAAAACTCCAGAGAATTGCGAAACTTGATGCCCAGCAACTGAGGTCCATTCTTTGAATAGCCTCGAAATGCAGACGTTCTTGGCACGTCATGACGGTATCTAACTTTAGTACACGCCATCTGAAGTCCGCTCTTATCTAGACCTTTCCGAACCCTCAATAATCTCTTCAACTCGAGGGTGGCGTAACCCGGAATTCTTTCACTGCTGGGTAGGACATGCCCAAATCATTCGCTATCGACACAAATCAGAATACATCGAGATTTGAGCTGTTTCTAATGGAGTTTCATGTGCACGGTGCCGCTGTAGACTGTCCCAGGGCTTGCATGTAGCCCATTCATTTCGATAGGTAAGCAAGAGGTATTATACTTACATGTCAGTATCCTGCGAGTCTCTGTACATCTAAACGATCAAGAACTACCATCAGGCTCATCAAATCAGGTCAAATTAGCTTATCTTAAATGCTGTTTTGTTTTCTCCCTTGCCGTATCAAGACGACGTCTAATACAACCCCCTGCTCATTCGGTAGAGAAATTTCGTCGACTTGCGCCTCAATAATACAGTTGCAACCTCGTCCTCGTCCCAGAAAATGCCCATTCTGCGTAATCAAACATATGGATTTCTCCCTCTTATACCTCTCTATATCCCCTGTGCATGTTATAATGATGGGTATTCACTTTCTAACGGTGACCCATCTTGGAGAATTCATTCTGATAACGCAGCTTGAATCCGTTACAGAGCGCTCGCATGTCAGGGTATTGATAACCCTTGAGCTCAAACCCTTGTGGAATCGAGCGCACCGGCAGTGCGATCACCTTCGCTGTCCTACTAGCCTTGAAGCACAACCAGAAGTATCCAGGGTGCTTGGTGTCAATGCAGAAAGCGTATGCTGATCGGTTTGGGTTGGCATCGATGTACGTCGTAAGCCATTTTTCTGCGATCATTGTTAGCACAGTGTCTATTGGTTCCACTGGTGTGTGAGAACTTACCCGTCTCTCCCCGAGATCGGTTCTGGTACTTGTCGTGTCGCATCAACTCCTCCACCTTACGCGCCATGGCCTTGACGTGCTCCACGATCAACTCGTCGAGGTCGGTGTATGTGTACTTGCCGCCCACACGCAACAACTTGCCAACCGAGAACTCGGTCTCTTTTTGCATCTCAAGGACGTCAATGTGTTGGTATACGCCATCCGCTACCTTCCAAGTTACCGCCAGATGATCGTTACCCTTGGATGAAGGTCGAATGATGACCTCGCCATTCGGCTGGGATCCTAGATATTCTTCGGCCTGTAGACCATTGAACGGTTTGAAATTAGGATGCTTGACGACACGTTGAGTTCGCCCAGTTGTCTTGTCCTTTTCTCGCAGCTCTTCCTTGTCTGCTGCCTCAAGGGTATAATCCCATCCATCGCGACCGAGGTTAATCGGTCGTTTGTATGGAACACGCATGGTTTCCTCTCTCATCGACAGCTTGGCCATGAAATCTTTGTAGTTGATATCTAAGATCTTGGCCTGTGTCGTCTGTCCAGAGCTCAACATCTCCTTGATAGACGAACGGTGGGTGACCTCATGACCCTCAATTCGACCCTCAATTCCACAGTCAAGCTTGACAATGGCAAAGTCATCCTTGACAACCCGCACGTTGATGGGGACGATCATGCCCTCGCATAGGGTCTCCTTGGTTTCACCAGTAAACATGGTAAAAATTTCTGATGCTGTCAGCAGAGCAAAGTTTCGACGGAGCTCTTCATATGGGGCCTGAAGTTCGGCGCGGATTGTCTCCAAAGTAGCTCGCTTGCGCTGGCTGTAGTTTCTCTCCAGCTGCTCTGCATACTCCTCCAAGACCAGTTCGTTCACCTTGTCCTGCTCATCCTGCTTGAAGAGCTTACGAACAATGGCACCTGGCCCATTCTCGTCGGTCTCGGCCTTGACATCCTCCTCGTCAAGCTCAAGAGCATCGGCGGCCATTTTGCGGCCAAGCTCATAGTCTTCAGGATGAACTCGTGTGTTATCCAGCGGATCTGAGGATGGGTTCGTAGCCTCGTATTCAATAAAGAGGAAACTAGCGCAGTTGTTCCAAACTCTGGGGCCAACGACCGGCAGCTTGCCACTATCAGGGTCACCCACGAGTTCGTCTCTTGTGCCCACAGCACCACCATTAGCATTGATGGCCTTGATGACGCTCGTGGCCTTGCGGGGACCCAATCCGGACACATAAGGGAGGAGATTAGCAGTGTAGCTGTCATTCATGGCCTCGTTGATGTCAACACCGCAGAGGTTGACCATGTCAACCATAGCAGAATCGAGATATTTGGCCAACTTATCTGGGGGGAGAAGGTTTTGGCATGGGTGGTAAGAAAGGGACGTGACGTCTTTGCCGAGAGCAGCATACTCCTTCATAGGGTTCTGCATGTATCGCGCCAGAGCAACACAGTATCTTGTAACGGGGTTGAGACTTGGGTGCTCAGCAAGCGCACGAGGGCTATCCTTGTACAAACGAGCGACCTCATCATTGATCACCACAACCTCCAATGGCTCAGTCCGATAGTCGTTGGTGTCGGGGTCCTCAAACTCGGGCCCCATGAGGCCCTTCTCGCTAACAAGACTCTCCAGGTCGCGCACCAGCTTGGCCGTCTCAGCAGACCAGCCACCAACACCTATCACGTCAGGTCGACGGCGCTTGACGAGTTCCTCAAACTCTTCTCGCTGGCGCTCATCACGGGCGAGGTTTCCAAGTTTTCCTTGCTCAATCACTCGTCCATCCTCCTCTACCCACGCCCAGCAAACAGGATCGCGAGCAGGATCAGCCATGCCGTTAGAGAGGACCAGGACACGAGGCGTAGTGCCCAGGATCATGCCCTTCGGTTTGTATGGGGCTTGGTCGAGTCGCTTTGCGTACTCCTCTCGACACATCTTGAGAACCTCGTCTTGGCAGAAAGTTCGGATGACTTCTTTGACGTTCTTCGCAATGATCCTCTCCAATTTGGGATAGGCAAGGTCAAGCACCTTCTTGCGCTCCTCTCGCCACTGCTCAGCTCGGTCGCTAAAGTTCTCAGATTCGAACTCCTGATATAGTTGTTTCCGGAAATCAATTTGAGCTGGCATCCCAAGCTTGATAGTAACAAGGCCTTCCTCCTCCGCCTTCATCAATTTTAAGAAAAGCTCTGGGTGGTGGACCAGGTCAGGAATAGCTTGGTTCTGCAAGTACTTAATCTCGTAGTATGGGTGAGAGTCATCGATCCTGCGTAGACCCTTCTCGGTTCGTCGACAACTGATCTCGGCAGCTTGGTAGTATGAGTTTCGGAAATATTTGCGCATTCTCGGGCTGGCAAACAGTTCCTCAGAGAACATCTGCCGAGCTGCATTGATCACTTGGTCGCCAGTGTCGAAGTTGTCGTCGATCAAGCTATCCGCCAAGTCCATGGGATACTGAGCGTCATCATCGGGAGTGACCTTCTTTCCATGTCGCAGGGCGTTTTTGGCAAGCTGGTCTGCGGAAATTCCATAAGCGCGAACGAAGCCGTAGGCCTTGCCCTGACGGACTCTCTCGAGTAAGTTTGATTTTGAGCCCGGTCGCTTTGTTAATGAGAGGTTTCCGGTCATTGCAGCAAGGTCCTTCAGCTGCGGACCATATTGGAACTGCAGATAGTCTTGAAGGTCTTGAAGTTCTTCCATGGTCGTCGCCTCGGGGATCATCTCCCCCACAATCGAATCGTGGATTTCCAATCCTTTGAGGTTTTCGAAGGTCTTCTCGAGAGCATTCCTCTTGTCCACGAAAGACCGAAATTTGATGTCCAATTCCAAAATTTTCCAAAGGTCGTCTTGGTTCAAAAGCTTGTCCGCGCTGATAACGTATTCCGGTGCATCGGGGTCATCGCGATTTGGATTCCGTGTCTTTCGTGTGTGTAGCAGATAGTCTTTGCGGTGCTGGAACACATAAGGTACCTCAACCTCGTCGACGATGAAGAATTCGAGAACTTTACCCACAGCTTTGCCGAATGGGCTCTGCAGCTCAGCCGACAGATTCTTCTTCGGCCATAGCTGGTTGGTGATCCATCGTGCCTCCTCCCTGAACTGCTCTGCCGTAAGCTGGAGGCCCTTGAAGGTCTTTCGATCGAGTTGAAATCGCTCGGGCTCATCGGTGAAACGAATCTCGTTATCTTCATCAGTCAAGAGCTTCTCCTTCAGTTGCGACGGCTCAAACACGTCCTTCAACTCGATGGCTTGTTCTTCCCTTTCGCGGTCCTCCTCCTCTTCTTCCATCTGCAGCGCCCAATCGTAGTCTTCGCCGTTGCCAAAAATTGCCTCCATATCGTCCAACGCATCCTTATCTAGGTTAGCAGTATCGGCTATGTTTCCAATGACGCGGTCTCTGGGGCGAGCAACCTCGGCATCCTCCCGTTGCTGTTCTAATTCTTCAGGGTCTTCGGGGAAATCCTCTTCGATGAAATCGTCGAATTCGTCGGCTTGACGGTATGATCTGCCATATGGTCGCTGTTCGCCTGCGTCCTCGTCCTCGTCTGAAAAGATGTCGTCCAGGCCACGGCGCTGATTGCCTCGGTCTTCTTCGCGGTAACCACGTTTGAGGCGCTTGAATTTGGACTGGATTTGACATTAGGGGGTTGCCCAGCCACGGCCACTTGAGCGGCACCAAGGGGGAACTCACCTGCGTCTGGGTCTTAGGTCGTTCGCCAAATTGTTCGCCGATCAAATCTAGATCTTCCTCATCAAGTTGCTCCTCTTCTTCGCGGTCGCGATGTTTGCGCTTTCTCTTGTGTACATGGCGCACGTCGCCGTCGGACTCGCCGTCTTCTTCCTCATCTTCATCATCCTCATCGACGATAAAGCCTTCGCGAACCTGGAAGCTATGGGTCAGAGACTTGTCAATTATTCATAGTTGGCGATAGGCAACCAACCTTGCGAGCTTCCTCCTCATCGTCATCGTCTTCTTCCTCCTCACTAGAGTCTTCCACAGCAGCCTTGCGTCTGCGCTGCTCCTGATTACCCTCATCAAAAGACTCATCCTCCTCTTCGTCATCTAGTTCTGCCTCGCCGGAAATTAAGTCGCGCATGCTGTTGCTCATCTTGGCGACTTGCTATGCTGCCGCGCAGGCAACAAAGCTTTCTTTGTCTGTTTGAGTCGTCGAGGACGTGGATGTGGAAAAGGAAGTTCGGTGGCGTATAATTGGGTTGACTCTCCAATGTCGTATTAGAAAAAAAAAAGTAACGAAGAAGGGGGGTGATTAAGACGTGCGCCTTTGAATGAAAGCTTCTGATATTTGGGATTTTTTGGCGATGTGATGCAGAGCTACACGTGCAGCCTTGTCGCGCCTGGCAAGGATGTAAAAACGGATATATGATGTTCCGAATCCGAGGTGCTGATTGCCTTAGGTAAGACCTACTTACCTCTCTTGCCTCTGCATACTACGTATCTGTACCTACCTCCTTAGTATCCGTAAGGTACTGTAGGTTAGTACGTAACCAAGTTGGCGGTTTCCATTCGGCTTGTTGGGGTACAAGGTCCCAGTTAAGCTTCACTTTCGATGCGACTTGATTGATATGGAACTCCATTTACAGCAAGTCTTGTCGTCGCAGGATGTGAGTTCTTTGACACTTATCCTCATCTATGACGTTTTGAAACGTTCTGTCGTAACTCACATCCATAAAAACCATTCCATACCGCCTACGTGGTAATAATGATGTTAATTTCAATCGTATTCGGGCTGGTGGTCTAAGTGTTGACTTGAGCATGTTTGAATCGCCCGGCGTCTGATCCATCGTCTGTTCTCATGCTTTGTGTGTTTCTTTGGCCCCAGCTGCCCAGCCCCTATTCTAATCACATCTTTGTGGTTCCTCATTCAAGTCATACAAAAGGATATTGTGACCATTGACGATAGCGGAGAGATGGTTGATAGGCAGACCTGAGCCGAGTACGGGGTTTAACTCGTCATATCAATCTAATGTACGGGCTAGTAAATGATCACACACGACTGACGACAATGCTGGGCTATCTTATCACAGTCCTGAATCGATAACTGTACGGAGCTCGAGGCGTGGAGTGTCTCAAGTTCCTGGCACATACCCAGTAACCAGCCTAACTACCTAAGTACTGTACCCAGTCAGACAGCCAGGGCGTCGCCTCCTGAACGTTGGGACTTGGGCTTGGGCCTCGCTCAGGTACGGTAAGTACCTTATGTATAATTACTCCGTGCTAATGGATGCTTGCCTCCATGTCTTTACTCCATGATCTCCCCTTATGGCGAATAAATGGCCCACTAGATTTCAGGTACATAATTTCAAATCTGCCGGGCAGTTATTGTAACTCCTTCTCGTTTCTATAAAGAAGTCTTAATCACATCGCCAAAGCTCTCCTGTTCTCCTCCCCTCTTGGTTTGCCGCCCAGCGTCGTCTTCCTTTTCTGTTTTGTTGCGCCTCCAACTCCCTCGCAGCGCAACTCCAGCCACTCCCGTCACGTTGTCGCTGGCTAGACCCCGCCCTCCACTGTCCGCGCCTAACCAGCCAGAAGCCGTGAAAGAGACCAGGACAAATCTCCTATTCGCAATATTCAGCGGCGCTTTGCATAAACGCTCTTGATAAGTCCACGGTCAACTCTGGTCGAAAGGTTTTCTTTGGATTCTTTGCCCGCCATCGCCTGCGAGATCCTCATTTCTTGGCGATAGAATATAGAGCGCCGGCCTGACCTCATCTCAACGCGAGGCCAGACGTTTCTACTGGGACTGCACCCAGTCAGGTTTGGAGGCTGCGACCGACTCCTTTACGGCTACCTCGAACTGATAGATAATTTGTGCGGCCCGACACAATTATCCTCCCTCTCAGCTCTTTGAAGCCATCCTTCTGCCGTTGGCCATACTCCGCAAATAAGATCACCCAGCACCCGGCTGGTTCAGCCTGACTAAACTTTCGGCCTTACAATAGCCGGCTTCGCTTCGACTTTTCGATCTCCCTTCGTCAACCGACTGCGATCTGACATTCCCTCCAACATGGCCGATCCATTTGCTCCGCGCTCTATGAAGCGCAAGAATGTCAAAGGTCTTGCGCTCAAAGCAGCTGCTCCTCGACCCCCACCAACCGCCGAAACCAACCATCATGAATACAGTGGGAGCCAAGATGCAGGAAAGGATGAACAGTTGGAGATTGGTATCGAGTACAAACTGGACTTGAGGCCCGAAGATCTCGAAATTCTTAAGGAGTTGGGATCTGGTAACGGTGGTACGGTCAGCAAAGTCAAGCACCTAACAACCGGAACTGTCATGGCTCGCAAGGTATGTCTGTTTGACTTGTAAGCAAAAACCCACTAATTCATCTGTTAGGTGATCCATGTGGAGGCCAAGCGAGAGATTCGGAAGCGAATCGTTCGAGAACTCCAGATCATGCATGGCTGTCATTCTGACTACATTGTGACATTCTACGGTGCTTTCCTAACCCCAAATAACGATGTTATTATGTGTATGGAGTACATGGATGTTGGGTGAGTTAAGTTCGGGCATATCTACAATGATATAGTAGCTAACGCTGGGCCAGCTCCCTTGATCGAGTGTCAAGAGTCTTCGGCCCTGTTCGAGTCGATGTTCTGGGTAAAATTGCAGAAGCAACTCTGGGCGGCTTGACATATCTCTACACAAAGCATCATATCATGCATCGTGATATCAAGCCATCCAACATTCTAGTGAACTCGAGGGGTTCGATCAAGCTTTGCGACTTTGGTGTTTCTGGTGAGCTTGTCAACTCTATCGCTGATACTTTCGTTGGAACTTCCACCTACATGGCACCTGAAAGAATCCAGGGTGAGAAATACACGGTCAAATCGGATGTTTGGAGTTTCGGCCTCAGTATCATGGAACTCGCTATCGGCAAATTCCCCTTTGCAGCCAGTGAGCAACTCTCAGATGGTGATTGCGCTCCCGCTGGTATTCTGGACTTGCTGCAGCAGATTGTCCATGAACCAGCCCCAAAGCTTCCCAAGAGCGATGCTTTCCCTAGTATCCTCGATGACATGATCCAGAAGTGTCTTTACAAGGAGCCTGAGCGTCGACCAACTCCTCAGGAGCTCTTCGTAAGAACCCCCGTTTATCCTTCTTGCTGACTATTTGCTAATACTGCCAGGACCGTGACCATTTCGTGCAAGCCGCTAAGCGTACGCCAGTCGATCTTAGAGAGTGGGCTGTCGGTATGATGGAGCGTGACAACAGAAAATCCCATTTGGCACCTCAGCTTTCTCCTGCAACTCAGGATCTTCTCCGTTCAAGCGACTCGCCCACTCACTCCCAACAGGCACAGGCTCAGGCACAGGCTCAACCTGAAGAGCGCTCTCACACTCCCACTTCTGGTGAGATTCCCATCGGGGGCGCCGGCATCATCTCTCCTCGGGATCAATATGGCTCAAGCCAGAGTCGATCACCACCTCGTAATGGCCACGCCTCTTCACGCACACCAGCTTCCGCACACCCTGGGCTGGGACCTAGGGTTGTCACCACAAATTCTATTCCCAAGGCTCCAGGCTATCCCGACAGTGCCGGACCTGTGAGCGCGAACGCGGCGACATTCAGTCTACCTGTTCGACCGGCACCCCCAGGCGGTCCTCTCCCGCCTCCGCCACCGCGAAAAGAGACTCCTGATGAGCTGCGAAGGGAGAACCGGAGACAGGCGACCTTTGGATTGCCACCTAACCCCAGCTATAACGTATCTTGAAGCACCCGTATTTGAGGCGTTCCCAAAAGCTCCGTGCCTCGGCAATAACCTTCCCAAACATATTGGAACAGCGGTCAACCCCTGAAAGTCATTTAGCATACCTCGGCGCACTGTTTTGAAACCTTTAATGTGGTCTCTGGCCAGATCACTATACTTGAATCGCTACATATCTCGTCTTACAAACTCATGAATCCGGTCTACTTATTTGAGGAGACGATGGTCTCTGTTGATCTCAATTCCCAAGGGTTTATCTGCTGTGTCTAGCTGTGTGGTAGAGGGTCGTGAACAGAAACCGGGCCCATGTAGGAAACCTAAATAAAAAACGAATTCGCGGTTGAGTAGCCATTTGAGAATCATTAAACTGGCTAGTGAACAGAGAGAGATATCATTAGATGTGACTGACATCATGAGCTCGCGAGAGGCTCCTTTCATTACATGTTACTCTGAACCGACTTCTCTTCCCACAAAACCATGTTCAAGGATATCAACTAACTCATCCAGCGAAGTAATGACCAGGTCAGTATGCGCATGCTCAGCCAAAGCCCGGTTCACGTCATTTACGAGCAGCACAGTGGCTGCTCCTGCCTTTCTGCCTGCTGTCATGTCGTCGATAGAGTCGCCTACCATTATGAGCCCAGTGGCGTCTCCCTGACCAGCCTCGTCCCTCAAGCCCCAGTCCTTGGCGATGTGCAGGATGCCAGCGGGGTCAGGTTTGGGAGGTCGAAAATCTCGCGTAACAATGGGGTGGAAACGGGAACCCTCGAGGAACTTCTCCATCAGATTCTGGACGGGAACGTCAAAGTTGCGGGTGCATATAGCTTTGGGGATGGCGTTGGCGTCAAGGTACGCCATGAGGGTCATAAGGCCTGGCTGAGGAGTCTGGGTCTTCATAGCTTCGCGCTCAATGCTACGAATAGACTCGAGGGCATTCCCTTGCTCGGATTTGGGAAGAGTATCAATGTGCTCGAGGATGTCTGTTGTTTTGGGAATATCTAAAACATCTCTCATTTCCTTGAACATGTATGTTTGAGGCTCACTATAACCTGAATTAGCTATGCACTCAATATAACAACTCACTCGGTCTCATAGAGGACTCTATACGTCCATATAACCCGATATGGAACGCTTTCAGAGCAATTATAGCAGCGGGGATACAAATGTATTCACCATTCGCGTGTATGGTAGATATTTGAGGCAGATGTGAGAGGAAGATTTTTTAGGCAGATAACATAGACAAAGGGACTGCATATCCTACCAAAGTGTGCCATCCATATCAAAGACCACTCCTCGAAGATTTGGAGTTCCACTGGGGAGACCATGGCTCCCCTTTTTCAACGGTATAAATCTCTTCGGAGATGGCGATTTCATGATGGAGGCCACACGGCGTAGCATAGAGCTGAGCGGGGGGTGTGAACGAAGATGATATTGAGAAGGTTGCTTCGGAGCTCCAGTAGGGTTAGAAGGACTATGTTACTTGACTCCGTTGGAATAAATCTCCCGTCTGGATTTCTTATTTTCCTCGACCATGAAAGTAAAAGCGGTTGACAGGGACGATGAGTGTTTTGATTCAGAGATGACGCTTTTACTTTGGGGTGGAGACAGGAAGAAGCCGGTGCTAAGAGTTGGTAGTATCAGGTACTGTATTTATCCAATGTCATCAGCCACGATCTATCGCAACACAGTTGATGCGATTTCGCTTCACGACCATAATAGACAGATATCCGGGCACTGAAACTTGGCGAGATCCTTCGGATAGCAGATAGTTCTACACTACCTTCCTGGGTCAAAATCATCTATAGAGTGATTGTGTCTCTTCACACTTCCATGCCTTGATATGACTCTCTCAATGCTCCCTGGTGGTTCTCTATGTGTCTTTTTCTTTTATAATAACATATTTAAAGAGTATTAGGTGTTACTCTGAAGCTCTATCCGAAAGTATGCTGGCTGATGAATCAAGCTTGTGAGAATGTATCACCGGAGCTATGACTTATTCTCCTCACAACTGCCATTGACTCATACTCTTCAAGTCCGGCTGTCATTCCGTGCTTCTTCTCAGCAACCGCAAATTGGCATTTTCCATATCCGGTGTTGAGACAAGACTCGAATACTACCCAATCAGCCATTGGCCCCAGCCACACAATGACTTGGACTTTCAGGTCCTGTTCAGCAATGACTTTGATGTATTCTGAGATCAAAGCAGGTTGGCGTGGATAGACAAACATCAGAGCTGTTACATCTGAATCTTGCAGCCTTGAAACAATGTCCCAGCTACCACGAACAGTGTAGATGGCTTGCTCTGGAAGATATCTGTTGACAGCGCCTTTCCCACCCAGCTGTTGAACTTCCGCACCCTCTATGTTGAAAACGACAGAACCAGAGCCATGTCGCCGAGGCTGTGACTGCACATGAGCGAGTAAAAGAGCTTCAAGCAAGCCGGATCCACTTCCGATCGAGAGAACATACGGTGTTTCTTCAGGGAGTGCAGCGTTGGAGAATATGTCTGTTAAAAGTTGAAGCAACTTGGACGAAAGGCTGAGGCAACAGTCAGGGAAACGCATAGGCGCTCCTTGTGAGTCGAGTTTGGGAAGATCCATAACATGGATATTGGACATTGATAACGAAATCAAGTATTATTGAGAGATGATTCGCCTCGATGCGACTTTGAAAAGCCTGGCAATATTGAATTTTGGAGACTAAACTTAAAATTCTTATTGTTCTGCGGATGTTTTACAACACTGGCAGTGGGCCGTTAGGTACCAGACTCAAAGAAGAAGAAAATGGCCTCACCCAAGTTAAAAGTTACATCCAACCCCCCCTCCCCCCAAAGTTCAATGAAAATAAGATACGGGAGGCATTGCCAAAAAGCAGCGATTATGGAGGAAAGCGCATCCAAAGCTATGCATCTTACCTCGATCAACTAGGTACAGAGAGGTCGAATTAGACTGCCAGAATGTGCTACCTACCAAGTTCAACACCAGCTTTCATTCTGTTGAAGAAATTACAGCTTCAAAGAGGAATCGGCATCTTTCGCGCCCATCAGAGGCACCTTATTGTTTCGATCGATGGCTGCCTTTGATTCTTAAAACACGGAATCTTAGCCAACATGAAGCACAAATCGTTCATCTCACACCAGCACAGGCTAAGCTACTTGTAGCGGCCTCAGGTAGCTCTGTCATCACTGGTGAACTCAACCGAGCATATCAAGAAGATATCAAAGAAGAGATTATGCCACATGTATCACTCAAATTCCCGCCTGAAGGCCTCTTCATGCGTTTGGACCGTTGCTCACCAAAAGATGGTCGCCAAACTGTCCCGGGTAGGCTATCACTTCACTCACCAAACGATATCATTATTCGCTTGACCACATCGCAGCGAGCCCGGAATGAGATATCGAAAAGTCTCGAGGAAGGAAAAAAAACTGTCGACTTAATATTTCTTCCTTTCAATAGTCGTATGGGGAGCAAAAGAGAGTACCGAGTGTACTGCGCGCCGGAGACTAGAGTTATCTCAGCAGTAAGTCAGTACTGCTGGCACGCACCTTGGTTTTTTGGTGGTCAAGAACCCCAATACCGTACCAAAGTGGCGGATAAGGTATGGAAAGGCATTCAAAAGATTCACAAAGATATCCTTGAAGATTTGGACCCGAACAAGGAAATGGATCAGCTGTTATTGAATCAAGGGCTGTCGTTTGACGTATTCTACGATGAGGCAGACGAGACATCTCAGCTGGTCGAGTTGAACGTTTTTGGTGCGAGGAGTGGATGCGGATCTTGCTTATTTCACTGGATCAATGACTTCGAGAAACTCTATGGCAATGCTGATAGTGTTGAGTTTCGAGTCACACGATGAAACGAAGAAAAGACATCGCCATAGGTGACGATAAAGCTTTACCCAGTTAGTGCATGTCGCGCAATAATACTCTATGAGCTAGTCTTCTGGTACTCTTGTCTGTTCCCGGTGATCTTGTGACTAACCACGAGCCTGAATGGCTGGATGAAAGTGCTTGACCCATAGTTCTCAAGATCTCATGCCATCGAGTTTAATCAACGGGCACAGCCGCTAAGTGTGCATGCCCCACTACCTAGTACATATGTACAGTAGTGGAGGTTAAGAGATCGCTCTAGACGATTGCCTGGCTAAGGGATGTTTTTGTTCCATTACTTAAGGCCCTAGCCAGTAATTGCCCAGGTGGGTACCTAGACAATGCCCCAGCCCCGCCGAGCTGGGGAGTGCATGCTTAGGTAGGTACCTAGTAGGTAATGGAGCGTATTCTCAAGGTACTATACGGATACCTGAGGAAGCCTTTGGGGGGGGGGGGGGGGGGGGGGGGATACACGGTTCTGGCTTACACAAAAATTCGCTGGAGTCCCACCCATTTAGGGACCGTGTTTTATTTCCCCCCTACCTGGGGAAGGTAGGTACTTACTCTAACAGTAAGTAAGGTACATAGTAGGCAGGTAGTTTCCACTCATTGCTTTTCATCCTCCCCAATCCATGCATGTCCCGGGATATTTCTGCTTCATACATCAAACAAGAAGAATCAGATCGAATCAACTTGTTCATCTCTCAATTTCCTTAACAAAAGGACTTTCGTATACGCCATACTGATACTGCCGCGGTTGCCACTCTTCTCATGGAGCTCTAAGGCCTACTATCCAGGAGAATGAAGCGCGCCTCACCATTATCTCACCACTCCAGACACGAGTACTACCAAAACAACCAACCATGAGCTCCGCCACAGGTTCATCTAACCTGGCATGGCCGCCCAAGCCACGGTATTCTCAGCGAACGGTACGGATTTTACTTCATCTATGCTGTTCTCCGTGCACAATGACAAGGATGGGCAGATATCTGACACATCGGGCAGAAACTCAAAAACGGAACCTTTATCATTCCCAGGACTGGCGAACGATCAAGATCGGAATTCTCGTTACGCACATCTACCAACGCACCACTCGCTGAAGATGCCGACAACAAACCGAAATATCAATCCTTCGAGACCGCCGAGTCTATCGGGGATCGCATACATATTGTCACATACAATATTAAAACCGCCTTCATCTTGTTATGGCTGTGGCTTCATACCGAGGAGGGTCACGGAGTTCTCAAGTGTACTCTTGCCTATGTCCTCGGGAGTTTGGGCACATATTACCCACCCCTGACTGCTTTTCTCGGCCATAGAGACGGAAAACATGTCTCAGCTACTATTACTGTTTACTTCCACCCAGCCCGAACTGTCGGCTCCATGCTCGAAGCGTCCGTGATAGCAGTCGTTGCTGTGCTCTACGCCGAAGTTATTTCATTGCTGTCAATGGGAATCGCCATTGCCATGAGAACTCAGTTTGGATTGACTGCTACCGCTCATATCCTCATTCTTGTTATCTGCATTGGCGGAGGCTTGGGCTTCGTGGCTTGGGTCAAACAGAGACTCAACAGCCCTCTCGTCAATGTCGGCTGCACTTTGACTTCCATCGCAATCATCTCCGTCATCACAAAGGAGGAGGGCGTACAGGGAGGTTATTTTGACGACGACAAGATCGTCCAAGTCTTAAAGCTACTTCTCATTGGCATCACTTGTACTTTTGCCGTCAATGTATTAGTCTGGAAGATCTCGGCAAGGCGAGTGCTTCGAAGGTCTATCATGACCGCTACAAGCTCATTGGGCGACAAACTCTCGACTATCACAAAAGGGTTCCTCACCGGTACTGAAGATGAGTTCTGGACAAATGAGTACAGCCGGGTTTCTGCCAAGTACAACGGTGCATATGCCAAGATCAACTCAACTCTCCGCGAAGCCAAGTTTGAGTACTACGCACTAGGCCGAGAATCCTTCTATCCGCTTGATAGACGCCTGTCAAGGTCGGTTGAAGCACTCTCTCAGGCCATAGGAGGACTGCGAAGTGCCCTCGAGAACCAGTTCGCCCTGCTTAGAGAAGTCCCTCATCTGGAAGATTCTTTCCCTTCTCCAAAGACTACTGGACTGGCACCCGCTTTGACGCGCGCCATCTCTGCGTACATGGAGGGTGAGGGACAACGACTCTCTGATATTGATGAGTCTGGAGAGAGCGAGGAGGAACGGCAGGCGACGAGAAGCAAGTCGGATGCCGTTCTGGAAACAGCTCCCACTTTTCAGGAACCCTCAGATATCTTTGCTCTTTTCATCAACATGCTCGGCCCATCGATCAAGTCTCTGGCTCACACTATGTCAGAGATTCTGCGCGAGCCGGCCTTTGGCAAAGACCCTAATAAAGATATCGTCATCAACGAACAGTTGAGGGAGAGTCTTCGTGATGCACTCAACCTTTACAATAACGCCAGATCAGGATCTTTGCAAGAACTCTATCGTTCGATTGAGATTGGAAGGACTCGTTCCGAGGAGACCCAAGCTGATATCGAAGAAGTTGCTGCTGCGTGCGGACACTTTTCTTTCAGTTTGCAGGCTGTGGCTGAAGAGACTGATGCATACTTAGATGTACTAGAAGACATCAGGTATACCACTGAGACTGCTTCGCGGTCTTGGAACTGGCTCAAAATCTGGAGGCACTTTAAGTGGGCCAAACGTGCAGACAAGAATATCATCGAAGACCCGGAGCGCGAGAGCTTGATACAAAAGCCACCCGTGCCCAGACTGAGGAAATCGCAAATGCCAAAAGGAATCCCAGACACCATGGTAGCGCGGCGAGATACCTTCAACTGGGATGCTGCTCCACAGGCCAGCAGAGTCAAGAAGAGACTTGCGCAGAAAATGCTCAAGATCTCACGATTTATCGTTCGGGATGATATTCTCTTTGGCATTAAGGTCGGTATTGGTGCCCTGCTCTGGGCCATGCTCGCTTTCATACCCAGTACAAGACCTATTTACCAGACATGGAGAGGTGAATGGGGACTTCTTTCGTTCATGATCGTCGCAGCCATGACGACAGGCTCAGCAAACACTACTGGAACAGCCAGATTTAAGGGTACTCTTATCGGCGCAACATTCGCTGTAATATGTTGGACTGTCAGCCAGGGTGATGCCATTGCTCTGGTGTTCTTGGGTGGCCTTGTGGCTTTGTTCAATTTCTATGTAATTTTGGTCATCAAGAAGGCACCCCTCGGTAGAATCGCTCTGCTGGCATACAATGTGAGCACACTATATGCATACAGCATCTCGCAGGATGTTGACGACGACGACGACGACGAAGGAGGTGCAAACCCTCTAATATTGGATATTGCCTGGCATCGAGTGGTCGCAGTTACTTTGGGCATTATTTGGGGCATTGTTGTTTGCCGACTGCTGTGGCCTATTTCGGGCCGAAAGAAGTTTCGTGAAGGTCTTTCTGTTCTGTATCTACAAATGGGCCTCATCTGGAAGCGTGGCCCGCTCACGATGTCGCTTCAAAAGGATACCACACCTAACACGCTTGACTACATGCGCGAGGGCGAACAGGCAGCTCTTCAGAGATATGGTAAGTTTTCCCCTTGGCCTTTTCATTTTTGGAATTGGTACTAACGTGGTGGCAGCGTTCAAGCTCGAAAGTCTGCGCACTTCTGCAAAATCCGAATTCGAACTTCGAGGTCCGTTCCCAGACGCAGCTTACAGCCGCATCATGCGCTCCACCAAAAACATGCTCAATGGTTTCTACGCCATGCGTCTCATCACATCGAAGCGACACGGATTAACAGATGGGGAGCGAGCCTTGCTAGAGTACACAAGCGCAGAGAGATCTCTTCTTTGCCAACGTCTGTGCCACGTTTTTCAAGTCATTGCATCGTGTCTGATGCTGGAATATCCTCTGACGGATGCTATCCCTACTGTTGAAAATAACAAGGACCGGCTTTTGGGCAAAATTTACCAGTTCCGCAAGGAACACATGAATGCGGATCTTTTGGGAGACGAAACGCCTTTCACTGTTGAGGAGAGCGACTATGCGCTGTTATATGCATATACGCTAGTGACGCTGCAGGTGGCGGCTGAGTTAAACAAAGTGAGGGCCGAGATCGAGGGCCTATATGGAGTTTTGCACGAAGAATCGCTTCTGTTGCAATGATTCAAGAGTGTTTGTTTGGCTGGGAAAGTCGCTCGTTTTGCATACGTAGCCATGTCATGATACCAGACTTTGCCGTTCCAGCGTGATGGTTTGGCGTATTTTCAGTGTTTTTTTGTTGCACATGTAGACAGAAGCTACAAACGGCGTTATGATCAGGAGCTTCCATGCCATTGGTGGATCCATTGTGCTTATCAAAAGTTCCCTATTCATGATATGAAATATCTATCTCATATCTGTCATTACCCAGTGTGCCCTTATTCCATGACGCCCTTTCCCTATCTATCATGTAGATCGATGTTATATCTTAAACTGTGCATTCTCTTAACCTCCCCAAGCGACCAACATCGTACTCGACCCATCGAGCAACACCCTTGCGCCCTGGTACAAGCACACTGCTAGGGTTCATGACATGACACCCCTCGTACGTGATGCAAAACGGTGGGGCTGTTGTGTCAAGTAGTACCATGGCTGTGGGGAGTGGGTATAAATGCAAAGATGAGGAGTAGTCCCAGTGCACGGGACGGATGGCCTGGCGGAAAGGTGCAAGGTATCCTTGATCGAGAATGGTCTTGACGAGTTTCTGGGCGGCGTGGACGTCGTGAGGGACGAGGGGCGTGACAGGCGAGCCGGCGGCGGTAGCAGTAGGCTCATCATGATGAGCAGCATCAATATCCATTGGCTGAACATCTTCGGGGGGGTTAGCATTTGAGCCTTGTGCCTGGTCGGTATTGGCCTCATTGATCTTTGGCTTGAGGCGCACAGAAGCTCGGCGCAGACGAGCAGAAACATCGTCTCTGAAGAGGACAAGCTCGTGGTTGGGACCGAATAAGCTGATTCGGCTAGGATTTGAGGTCCATACAGCGGCGCCGTTTGGCTTTCCCCCTGTTTCGGCGTTGGCTGTTGCAAAAGCACGGCGGATCCTCGATGTGAACATATCTGGTACTTGCTTTCGTGGCAAGGGCACAGAAGCACCGGCTGTGAAGGAAGAGACCCAACCGTCATTGTCGCCGGGGACAAAAACGAATGTGGACGACTGCAGCAGAGTTGGAAAGTCGCCCAGAGCTGAAGCTAGGGCGTCAAAGTATTCCTTGTATTCGATACTTCCGCCGCTGCCTCCGCGTGCTAGGACAGCGTGCTGAGTGAAGTTCCCCATTAGCACAAATGTCAGCGGCGCTGAACCTTCAGGCTCAGATGCATATGACGAGAGGATTTTGCGTAGAGCTTGAACAGTTCGTGGTTGATCAAGATTCAGCTCGCCAACAACGACTACTCGCCCACGAGATGGTCTAGGATCTTCTTCTGCTCTGTTGTGGAGAAGTTGCTTCTCGAGCCTGCGCATCTTGGTGCCGAAGGCACGCTCGCTGCCTACACCCAGGAAATCGATCCAGCCAAAGCCTCCTCCTATGGTTTGCTCCTGGCCGCTATCGGGACCGCTAATGCCCAGAGTCGCCTTGCGACGTTCACATGGGGGTTGGCCTATGAAGAAGCCTTGGAAACGGCCACCCAAAGTGCCTCCAACGCCGCTGCTGCCACTTAGACCCTTGCCCACAGATTCGTCTTCCTCTTCGTAGACACCATCAACTAGCACAATCATACCAGGACAGAACCATGCTGAATCATCCGGAATAGCTACAGCCTGGGAGAGATCCAACGCAATAGTGCCAGTCAAGTCACTAATGGCAAGATCACCAGTAGGAAGGACAACCAAAAGACCGAGCAACATATGGCTACTACCATGGCGACCTAGCAGGTTTGCGATTGGTGTCAGTTTGAGTGACTGCTGGTTGGAAAGCGAACGGCTGAGGGTTTGTTTTCGAGACGAGGAAACAGCTGAGGACTGAAAGGATTCATTGCGGAGGAGTCGTTGGTGGATGACATTGTAGCGATTGCGAAAGACTGTGGTCTTATGTGATGCTGGGGGCAATAATGAAGGCGCTGAGGTATCCCTGACCAAGCAATGTTAGTTAGAAACTAAATTGATAACCTGGTAATTGACTGACTTTTCAAAGTGCTTCTTGCCGACATTGTATATGAATCTGGGCTGCTCATATGCATTTATAATCCTGAGCCATGCTTGAGGATCGTTTGTTTCGGTCTCTTCCTGCTCCTCATCCACGCCTAGCCCTGACATGCCGAAACTTGTGTTGCTATCCTCTCTCCTGACTTCTGCTGGTCGTAATCCCAGTCGCGTGTTCAAGGCGTCGTTGTCTTTGAGGTCGAGCATGCTGTCCCCTCGTGGTAGTCCTCTTGTTGGACCGGTGATCCTGCCGCCACTCATGTTTCCTTCAAGAGTCTTGAGAATTTCTTGCAGCTCTTTGCTCGCACCTTCAACAATTACACCTCCATTGCGGTTCTTCCAGCTTCGCGCAACCTCTTCAAGCACCCGCTCAGCCAAACCCTCCTCGCGCCATCCTGAGCCGCAATGCCTTCCAATGAAGGCAGCGAGTTCCTGAAGGGCCGAAGATGTTAGCGTTAGAGAGTGTTTCTTTGTGAATGTACGAAAAGCGAGCGGTCGCAGTGTCGGCGGAGGTAGAATAATCGGTAATATGGCTGCCTTTGGGGCATTGACGGCGAATGGCTTCAGAGGATGGATGGGGGTGCCGAAGGCGGGAGAAGAAGAGGGTATCGCGGAAGACGGAGGTAGAGCGCCTCGCTGTCTTCGAAATATGGGAGCCGGTGTTTTATCCATGATTTGGACTACTAATTTGGCATGGCACAGTTAGAAGGTTCAAGTTCTGGTAGATTAAGTCAGCGTTGTTGTCATAACAATTCCATAAGCGCTTCCCATTAATTTGTCTGAGTCCTGTCCTTGAAGGGTCCGCAATGAACGCGTCGACGCGTTTAATTGATTTCGCATTAGTGCATACACTTTGTAAAAGCATATTCGCGTTTCGCATACCAGTGACCTCATCCATGATAGAAGCGTTATAGGCAAGGTAGTGTTTGATTGACGCTATCGCACAGTGATATCAATTCATGATTGATGACAAAATGCTGGGTAAAACATTTCGATACGTTGCTTGCCAGGGGGCTATGTCTTTCAGGACAATTTCAAGTCTTTCGAGCAACCCAAAAATTGTTAGTATATACGGATTAATTCAGCGCCCATTCACAATTGTGCTAACCATGTTAAAGAAAGTCATAAAAAATCCCAAGTCTCCTTTTACGACGTATTTAAGTTACCTCGAGAAGGAACCGCCAAATGAGCGCCTGGCAATCGGAACTACCAGCGAGCTCCCTCCAACGCCTCAGTCCTTCACTGAGAACAAAGACTTTGTCAAGATTCTCAACGAGGTAGTATCCGAATACGGCCACGAAGATGAGGACCTCGTCAACCAAGCTCGTGCATTTGCTAGTCCCGGAGGTTTCAATCTTGGCTCGGGAGGAGCCTTCTTTTCTCAAAAAAGACCAAACAGAGGCGGATCTCGCAAACAGGGAGCTGGAGGGGACGGTGCAGGCGGCGCAAGTGCCCAGGGAGGAGCCGGTGGTGGTGGAAGAGGGGGATATGTGCATCTCAGCGACCGGAGGAATCCTCCCGACTTTGGACGCATAGCGTGGCCAGAAGATATCCTGGGAAGTGTCGAGGTTGACGATGCCGGTACAGTCATTGGCAAAGTACAGCCCAGTGGAACGTACCGGATTCTTACCAACGAGGGAATGTAAGTGTGAAAATAGGATTGTAGCCATGCTCTGTTGCTAACGAGTTGTCAAGCCTGGGACTCAGCCCATTCCTACAAGGAAAGTTGATAGAGAGGCTGAAGCAGGAAGAAGCCAGGCAAAAGTAATCGAGTTAGCTGGCTGAAAACCTTGGAATATATCATAGAGAGGTATGTTCAACAGCGGTAGAATTGTCATGCAATATTGTTACACTAGGGTACCTTTAGTACAGTCATGATACATAGGCCGCTTTCTTACAACTTGAACCGCTTTTCGGCGTAAATGGCTGGCACCCTGTTGAAATTGACTCTCCCAAGACCTAGAAGGACCACGTGCATGTACAATCACATACTCGTTTGTATCAAATTTTCATCTTTTTAACGAAGGCACTACAGGGTACCTAGGTATAATCTTGACAGCATGGCCTCACATCAGGCCTTTTAGGATCATATAAACCCTGCCTTGGTTCGACATTTGTGATCTGATATTGAGTTGTTGGGAATCCAACACTATCATCACATGTGAAATGTTGGTTGGTATGATATCTGAGACTAATTTTGCTTACGGGGCAATGAGCTGATTGCTTGACACGACCACCAGCAAGACACCAATGACTTTGTTAGTAATCACCTGGGTGAAATAGATGGAATAGATCAGGCAGGAATGGACTCAACAAATAGTCAAGACGACAAGAATTGAATTATATGTACATCGCCCAGAACCAAACGTGAATTTAAATACCCGTGGAAGTTAAGGTACAATATCTTAGGTAGTCTACTGGTAAGCCCGTAAGTAGGTAAGTAAGGTAGGACTTATGCACCTCCTGCTTTCCAGTGACTGCCCATTTCTTTCTTTGGTCTCTTAGGCGATGGCAGCCGTACAGGCTGGGTGCCCGGGTTCCACTGACCTGACCCCTCCACAACATTGACGGGCAGTGACAATTACCTGCAGTTGAGCTCCGGGCATCCATCCATGCAACAACCTCAGGCTCTATCTTCACGACACCACTACCTACTTACCTACCTAACACTAGGTACGATACGATACGCTATTAGAAATTACCCACCACCACCCGTCGATCGCTGTCTCATTTTCATCCATTCTTATATTTTTACCTCAAACACTTCATTCGCCTTATACACCATTGCAACTGTCCCTCCGATACCTGTTTGATTCTGCGCCCGGCCGATACTTGACAACCGAACCCGAAGCTTTGCAGCATCGAAAACCCCGCCGACCGTTCTCTTTTCGACCCGACCCGCCTTGACCATTGGTCAAGGCATCACATCACCATGGCTCCCCGAGGCTTCGAGGACGAGGAGCTCACCATTTCCTTATCTTCGTCCCACGTTCGTCGCCCTCAACAACAGCAGCAGCATGCTACAAGTGATGCCCCTCAGGCCGGCTCGCGCCCCGCCGATGCGCCGCTCAAAGAAAGGATCAAGACGGAACAGCGCATCGGCGCCTACAAAGTCCTTCGAACCCTAGGCGAGGGCTCTTTTGGCAAGGTCAAGCTTGCTATTCACAATGGAACCGGCCAGCAAGTGGCTCTCAAAATTATCGCCAGGAAGAAACTTATCAGCCGTGATATGGCTGGTCGTGTTGAGCGCGAGATCGAATACCTCCAATTACTACGCCACCCCCATATTATCAAGCTGTATGTTACAAGCAGAGCCTGTAAATCATCCTTGAGATCCCTTATGACTGATATCAATATTTTAGCTTCACCGTAATCAAAACACCCAACGAAATCATCATGGTTCTCGAATATGCAGGTGGCGAGCTCTTCGACTACATTGTTCAACATGGACGAATGAAGGAACCCGAGGCTCGTCGTTTCTTCCAGCAAATGCTTTGCGCTGTCGAGTATTGCCATCGCCACAAAATTGTTCACCGTGACTTGAAGCCCGAAAATTTGCTCCTTGACGAGAATCTTAACGTCAAAATCGCCGATTTCGGCCTGAGTAATATTATGACGGACGGTAACTTCCTTAAAACAAGCTGTGGTAGCCCCAACTATGCCGCTCCTGAGGTTATCGGTGGCAAGTTATATGCTGGACCTGAAGTCGATGTCTGGAGCTGTGGTGTTATTCTTTATGTTCTTCTAGTGGGTCGGCTTCCCTTCGATGATGAGCACATTCCCAGCCTGTTTGCCAAGATCGCGAAGGGCACGTACAGCATACCCCAGTGGATGCCCACAGGCGCCGCTAATCTGATCAAGAAGATGCTGGTGGTGAATCCTGTACACCGTGCTACAATTGAGGATATCCGGGCAGATCCTTGGTTCACCACCGATCTTCCTGCGTACCTTCAACTCCCCGTGGAGGAGTTCTTCAACACTGGCGTGGATCCAAACCAGGCCATCAAGAAGAACGATATCGCCCCGAATGCATCAGAGAAAGTCCAAGAAAGACTACACAATGAGGTTACCGAGAAGATCAGTAAGACCATGGGTTACGGCAAGAGTGACGTCGAGGAGGCGCTGCAAGCTTCCGAGCCGTCGGCTATCAAGGACGCCTACATGATCGTAAGAGAAAACAAGATGATGCAAGTGAATCGTGAGTCCTCTTGTCCTTTTTGTCGTTAATCTCTTGGCGTATTGAGACTGATACAGAAAATCCTGAAGCCCTGTTAGCAGAGCCAGAAGGATCAAGTCCCATGCTTAGCATGTCTTCTGCTCGCTCAACGACTTCTCAAGCCACCACTACCCCTCGTCCCTACGTAAGCAAGGTGGGTATCTTGCCTTCAAGTTTGCCAGCCTACCACAAGGACTATATGGAGCGGGAGAAGGCTGGCAGTGTCGAAAACTCACCACCCAAAGTGCTTATCAATGACGAGCCTCCCAGCAACAGAACAGATGCCGAAAAGGAGGAAACAGCGCGCCGTCTCCGACCCCATTCGAGGAGCCAGTTGCGCATAGACGAGGCAAACGCAAGGCCCCAAGGCATGACGCCTATCAACCCACCTAAGAAGACCAAGCCGGTGCGTTGGCAGTTTGGCATTCGATCGCGCAACTCTCCATGGGAAGCCTTGCTCTGTATCCATAAGGCGCTACATAAATTGGGAGCCACATATATCCCTGACGAAGACTACGAGGCGAGAACTGCAGAGGAGCGAGCTGAAACCTCAGGCGAGGGCAGTTTTGCGGATTCCCATGATGGTCATCGGGGCTCAAGCTCAAGTATCGATCCTAAGAAGCGCTACAATCTCCCTGCCGACCCTTGGCATATTACCGTGCGCTGGGATACTTCTGGTAAGTTGGATCTTTTTTCACTTGCTTGACAAACACTGATGTTTCCGTAGCTATTAAGAAGAAGTCGGTCAGCGTTCCTAGCGCCCCCAGCTCACCCAGCACACCGGAGGGACATCACCACTCTAAAGAACCTTTCGTTGCGCTACATCTGGACATCCAGATTTATGAAATGGAACATGGCGTATACTTGGTTGATTTCAAATGCTCTGGCTATGAGACGGCCCAAGGCCGACTCCTCGAGGAAAAAGATGTTACCAGCCCCTTCCCCTTCCTGGACATGGCCGCCAAGTTGATCATGCAACTCGCCGAGGCCGATTAAGAGAGGTTATGCCGGTGAAGCACTGCAATTATCCATTCTGACCCAAATGTACACAATGAACTTGAGCATGTCAACTCCCATCCTTGCCTAGGCACAGGGCCTGAAGACACATACTCGTTCAAAGTTATTTTATGAAAGATAGTCATGCGCTTCTTGGGGTCGATAGGTCCAGCAGTTATTGCCACGCCGGACGAAAGGACTTTGAACGAGACCTTGTGAGGTAGGGGAACAAGGAGCTAAAGGGAAACAGAAAAGGGGGGGACCGGTCTTGTGTTGTTCCATCTTTCAAATTGATTTTGATAACGAAGCGTCTTCCTGTTTGACTTCTCCGATTGGGCTGTATAGACACATCATGTTGCTACGATTTTTGACGAATGCTTTGCTGGCTAGGAATGGATGGATAAGGGGCGCAGGGAATCTATAGCACCGCGCAGCAGACAGTATCAGATACAAGGCGAAAAGTTTTGTTAGTGTTCATACAGGCCAGCAATTGCAATATTGTACACCTCGCCGTTGTCGAAGTCACTTTACAAAGCAGTATTGAAGTTCAAGAATGTCATTGACAATCTCTACCGGTGATTCTATGTACCAGGACAAGGCAAATGGATATTTGCCGTACACAAAGAAATGCAACAGATATGTTGAAAACAGGAAACCCGCAGTGTGATATCAATGCCCAAAATATGAAAAACTTCCCACCGCTCTTTTTTTGCTCTCCGTGAGCTCTAAACTTTCCTCTTATCATGTCTTGTCATGTAAGATCATGATTTATTGTTTACCCATTCTCCTGATCCGCCGTTAACTTATTGCCAGAGGCCATCTATTTGAACTGGTCTTCTGTCACGCCGGCGCCCATAGCAGCCGTGGAACTGATACCACCCGTGACCATCTTCTGCAGCTCATCGACGTAAGTCGCACCACTCCACTTTTGGTGTTTAACAACGTCGACCTTTTGGTCCATCTCAGGTTCCTGGACGAGCTCGCCGTAAGCGCGCATACCCACGGTGCTGTAAGCCTTTGCGAACTGATCGCTGATGAGGGCTGTGGTGTGTAGACCTGCGAGTGTGATGAACTGCCAGCAGTAGCCAAGCTTAGCCAGACGGCGGATGTAGGTCTCCTGATCGTCACGAGGCATAGCAGTCTTCCAGTTGAAGGATGGAGAAAGGTTGTAGGCGAGCCTATTGACGTGACTATTAGTGCCAGATACTTGAACATGATAGACAGATGGATACTTACTTCTTCTCAGGCCAAACAGCGTGAACACCTTCCGCAAATTCCTTAGCCTGAGCATAGTCGGGCAGCTTAGACTCCATCCAAATGGCATCGCAGTAAGGAGCATAAGCGATGGCGCGGTTTACAGCGCAGTCACAGCCACCCTTGAGGCGGAAGTAACCCTCGCGTGTACGGGGCGCATCCCAGTCGAAGAAAATATCACGGCCAACTACCTGGCGAGCGATGGCCCTGGCCTCGAGATTACTCTTGCCCTTTGCTTTGGCAGCATAGTCTCGCTTGAGACCAGCCTTGTCGGAGAAGGAACCGGCATCAATGGCAGCGGCGACAGCGTCGTCGAAGCGGCCGAGGTTGGCCTTGGTAAGCCACTCATCCTCAATGCGTTGCAGCTCAGCACCACTCTTACCACTAGCCTCAGCAGCGATCATGAGATCGTTGAGGGGCTTGAGTGTAGGGTTGGTGGAGCCGAGGATGAAGGCATGGTCGCGGGGGTCGATGTTTGTGGAGAGGAGAGTGGCGGCCTCGGCGTCGGTGCGGGCAATGGCCAGGAGATCGGAGCCTTTCACATGTCAGCTGCTTTGTTGTGTTGTTGTTCTCCAACTGTCTACAACCACCCCCACCACCATGTGATAGTTGGAGAAAGCTGGGGAATGTTAAAACTCACCCATAATATCAGCCTGCGCTCGAATGGCGACCAGGCGGTTGATATGTTCCTGGATAGGGACAAGAACCTTGCCGGCCATGTGGCCACACTTCTTTGTGCCGGGGGCTTGGTCCTCAATGTGAATTCCAGCTGCACCCTTCTCAATGAAGAGCTTGGTAAGTTTCATGACAGCGGTAAGACCGCCATGGCCAGTATCAGCATCAGCGACGATAGGGCGAAGATAGTCGATGTTGAGAAGGTTGGCGCGCTGTGCTTTGGGGACGCTGAGACGCTCCTGGCGCTGCTTGCGGTCGTGGAAGAGCTGAGCCATGAAGAGATGGCCGACCTTGTTTGGTACTGTGGTCTAAGTGCAGACAGGTTAGATTATGTTCATAGGAGAATATAGTATGTACTGTGGACTCACGTAAGGGTAGTCAGCCAGATCGGGGCCAGGCTCATCGGAAGCAGAGGCTGTCGAGGATGATTGCCAACCAGAAACATAAACGGTGTCGAGGTACTTGGCCATCTGAGTGACCATTGTAGGTTCTAAGCAGCCGTAGGTGTAGCTAGCATCTCGGGTCTGAGTGGTGAATGAATAGTCAGTATCTTGTTTTCTCGTAGCAGTACTACCGGGAATGTGCAAGAGGACTCACCTCGAAGCGGTGCTCGAGAATCTTCCACAACTTCTTCGCCTGAGCATTGCTGGCATAATCGACGGGCAGGTATCCACGCTTAGAGACGATTTGTTCAGCAGTGAAGGGTCGCTTGGTGTGTCGCCATCTTGAGTCGGACCACCAAGCCTTGACTGCCTCAACTTCCTTCTGGAAGAGCTCGTCTTCGATGTCAGGGTTGACAGAAGGGTTTGCCATATTTTGTGAGGCCATCGTAACTGCTGCTTGTTGGGTTGTATGTGTGTGGTTTTGGTAGTTCGTTCAAGGGGAGTTGAGCATTAAAAAAGTTGGTCGCGTGTAAGTGAGAGAGAAGAGGAGGCACGACACCAAATGAAGTAGTTTGAGAGAAGGATTGAGGATGGATAGATGGGGAGAAAGATGGAGGAGGGTAGAGGATATAATAAGTATTATTTTTACCGGGAATTATACATCATCTCGAGTCACTCACTCTTGGTCTCCCGTTCCCCGATATCCTTGGCCCACCCAAGGATGGATGGGATATGCCCCGTTCTCTTGCCTCCGCACATGGCGGAAGCGTTTCTGGACTTTTTAGTGGAGACGCTTTCACACACTGGTGTTGACTTAGTAATCTGGAGTTGAACGGTTGATCCAATTGGTCTTCAGGCTTGAACGACGAACAAAGCTGGGGGAGTAAATGCTGTGAGGGGGTGGACCCAGAACTTGGCGGACCCGCTATCTAAGTACAGTATCTACGAGGCGTCAAAGAATGAGTTTCGCTTCGTTCCTTTCATTGCTTGAGTCACGAATGTTTGTTCCAAGTTGCTCCTTTTGGAATCACTGCTATGTCAAAATACCTGTAGATTCTCAGAGAAGTTATAGGCTGTTGAACTCGTACAATAAATAACTTTGCCTTTAATTCTATCAACGCCCATCGAGCACGTGAGCACCAACCATTCCCAAGCTTCAAAATCGAGACCAAAGAGTATGACTCTCTGCAACTAACTAGGTACTATTACTGCACTGTATGTTTCTACTCTAGCTCGGCCTCCAACCGAGCACAAGCCAGCCAGACAAGCTTCTACTCTTTCACCTCGGCCATAGTCTGTCTAATCATGGATGCTTGTGTCAGATCAGCCTCTCCCATCTGCCGTCACGAGCCGCAACAAAGGCAAAAAAAAAAAAAAAAAAACAGGTCAAGGAGTACGTACCTCCGGACAGTCACCGAGCGCCTCAAACAGTGACCTACAGCCGCCAGAGGAAGCTTCAGTTTCTTCTGTGTGTTCTATTCTGGAAATGGCAATTAAAACCCCGCCGAATCAAGACTTGCAGCGGGATCGCGATGGGTATCTCAAGTAATTGGCCTTGCATGAGAATGTAGTCTATGCGGCCCTGCAGAACCTGGTGCTATCTGTCCCTGGCCTGAGCCACCTTAACATGACGTCTTTGTTGTTGTTTCATGCAACGTCTATTTTACGAATATCTTCGGCTCAAAGGCTCGATACTGAGCCAGGGAGGCCGAATACCGAATGCCGTGGATAATTCGAGTCTGGCTGCATCTCCTTGTTCGAGCATGCATTACTGTTCGTGTACTCGTATCCAGCTTCTACATAATGTCACGCATATACATACAATGTCAGTAAACCGTTGGACGCAGCCAAACCTAGAGCAGCATGACATGTGCTCCATGAACAAATCTCTAATCCAAGTAAGATGCGGTCGGTACTTGGCGTTTAGCCTGATCCATGCAAGTAGATTCACTCCCCAGTGAAACCTGGGGAAGCTGTACCTTGACTTACCTGGAATTTTGCCCATCTTCCTCTAAACCATGTTCAGTCAAGCTTAAATGACGACGTTTACAACGCTACAATTCAAGACGCCGTTAGTCCATGTCAACAATACCTTGAATTGAAACTTTAGATGAAATATGTCCATAGTTAATCAATTGATAAGTACTGCGTCCTCTCCAATATGAAGACAGACAAAACATCTCTCACGCACATAATCTCTATCTTCTCGGCCTTCCTCCGTGTACCGGTGCCCGCCCGCCCCGGGATGACGGAACTTGGCCGAAACCTGGGCCCGACTTCAGCTCCGGGGCAGCGGAGGTTTTTGGCATGTGAAGCCGCCCCTGTCTTCCATCGAATGAATCGTTTAGCTCGGCAATCAATGTCCTCATGATACCCCCCAAAAAGTTGTTCCGTGGATTTCAATATCCAGTGCGTCTCTTTCATTGCTAGGCACCTCTAAAGCTCAAAATAATTCGCTATTTTACCTCGGTCATTTTCTTGCCGAAATTCCCATCGTCATTAGGTACTACGGTATCTTTGCTTTGGCCTCTCCTCACGTGCCTTATCAGCCAACATCACTTCGGTTACTTCCCGAGGTCAATTGTAGGTCTCCTGAGCTTTTGTATTTATCCTAGCCCGTTATCCTACTGATGCGCACCCTATGCACGTTCGTCCGTTCCAGATCATCCATCATGACGGCCATCTGACTGACTGACTCGTCTTGGCCATACTCATACAAGCCCTCAGCAACAAAGGCATGCCATATTTCCTTTTTCTTTCCATTGTCCAAATTAGCCCTTACCAAAAAGCAACCAAGGCAATCAGGTGTTGTAACATTCTTATGGTATCCTATGGATATTGATAGCTACATCGTTTTCCTTTTGCCGCGAGCTTCCTAGTCTACAAAAGCATTACCCTATGGAACAAGCAGACCAGCCAGCGTCTTCTCTTCATTCTTCTCAATCGCCTTGATCAGCGTCTGGTACGGCGTCAATGCTCCGAGTGCCCTGCGCATGTGCGCGTTGATGATTTGCAGTCCGTAGATGTAACTGGCGTTGACCCATGCGAATCTATATTGTGGTCAGTAAATTGTGCGGTAGTAGGAAGGAGCCAACGTACCCTTCCTTGTTAACACCTCTGAAACCGAGGCCCTGATTGCCATATTCTGCGTCTACTCGGTGAGGATCGACGGGTCTGGTCACGTCGTACTTCTCGACCACTACACCGTGGAAGTCAACGAAGGCCTTAGTAACCATGAACAGCCACTTGTAGGCAATTCGCTCTGCCTCCTCCGTGAAGCTGTAGCGGATCAAGCCAGTCCACGCCAGCATTTGCTGTGGAGGCCAGCCATAGGGGAAATCCCATTGTCTGTTAGGTCGATCCAAGCCGACTGCTCCACGCGACTCCTCTGTTCCTGATACCAGACCGCCGTACGCCTCGAACTTGGGGAGAGCCTTGCGAACCATCTCGGCCGCCTGCTTGGGTGTGGCGATGCCTGCCCAGAGAGCCCAGAGAGTTGTGCAGGATTCGTACGTGCAGCGTTCGCGCTTGGCGGTATCATAGTCAAAGAACATTCCCTCCTTCTCATCCCACATCAGCTTGTCCACTGTAAGCTTACGACGCTTGGCTCGTCGGTCCCAAGCAGCCGATGAGAGAACCTCACCGGGCTGGTAGGGTGTGCCAGCACAAAATTCCTCGGGCATTGTAAGTTTGTCGTTGAAAACGCTACGGATAGTTCGTGCAATATCAGTCTCATATTTAAATAGGAGAGAGTTGAGATCGATGGTAGCCAGGTCGGCGCAGACGCCTTCAAGACGGTAGGAGGTGTCATGGCCCGATTCTCTCACGGCACGGTCGTGCATGAAGTATTCATCAAGTTCAGGCTCCTCAACTTCGCCGTGGTTGTACGCCCGCACAAACTGTTCAAAGGTCATGTTGTGCTTCTTGATATAGGGGTCAAGGATGTGTACGAAGTGTGTAGCTTCTGTCTCGGGAGGCACTCCACGACCCTCTGGCCGGTATCTCGAAAGACCCGTGTGGGGGTCCAGTCGAGGCTCCGACACCCACACGCTGTGGTACTCCTTGATTGCGGCTAAAATAGATCGTCGGAGGAATTCCTTGGCGTCTGGCTCGTGCTTGATCTTTTCATAAACACGAAGGGCCATGTCAGTCAAGAATGGAGGCTGTGACCGACAAAGGTAGTATGATCGAGTGGCATTGAGGATCTTGCCATAGTGCTCAATACAGAAGCAGAAGTTGATGACCATTGATTTGGCCAGATCGACTCGGTCGTTGATAAGAAGACCCAGGGATGCCATGTAGCTATCCCAGCCATACAGCTCGTTGAAACGACCACCTGGAACAACGAAAGGCAGGCCCTTGAGAGTCCACCCTGAAGGGTGTTCTGGCTCCGGAACTTCCTGGACATCCACAGCCAGGAGACCAGGCGCATCATTCATGTCACGCACCAGATCAGGAGTGATCTTCTCGGGTAGCATCTGGACATCTAGGCGCATCTCTGGTCTCTCTTCAGCGACCCTCTTGTAGAACTCGTATTGTCTAGGGCATCGATACGGTATGTAAATGCGCGGACGGGGGTCGGCTGTCCAGTCCTTGGGGTCTCGAGCGGCAATGTCAACGGTCGAGGCATCAATGCGTCTGGTCAGATTCTCCCAGAAGTGGTCACGAATCATGCGGGACAAACGATCAACAGGGTTCTCATTGAGACGAGCTTCATCCAGAACAATCTGTTTCCGTCCGTACTCTTTGGCCAGGGTCAACTCCTGGAGGAGGTTACTCAACATATAAGTTCCACGGACATCAAAGCGGTTGTGACCAGCTGAAGCGGCGGTACGTAGAGAGATAACCTTGGGGCCATTATCTTCGATCGTAATTTGCATGTCTCCATCGGTGTCCTCTTGGAGCGAAAGACTTTCCAATGTCGAGTCGACTTGGATCAGAAAGCGGCGGTTCTGCTGGGAGTTCTCATCTGTTAGAGCAGATTGTCAGCCTTAAATAAAACATTGGATCTGCTAGAAATTTGGGGTTCTAACCATGACTGCCACGTCGAAAAGGCTCTCGGAGATTGACTCGCTCAAAGCGGTGCATCAAACTGTTCTGATTTCCAATGTCAGTCTATGTCATTGCAGTAAGAGCTCCGTAGATACCAACCTGGGAATAGGTGCGAGTACGAGGACCGGCGCGGTTCATATGACGCTCCTCCGTGTAATAGCTTTTGGCATCGTCGAAGACACCCAAGTCGTCGGAACCGCGAGACTGGTGACCAGAGGGCGCGGCCATGGTGGTTCAGTTATGAACTTATGGTCAGTAGACAAAGCGGGGTTATGGTGATAGAGCTGAAGACTGGGTGGTTAGATGAGCTGTTGAAGTTGAGGTTTGTGACAATGTCCAATTACGTCAACTGGTGATGGTATGTTAGAGGCAGGAATAGGAATAACCAGGGACGCAACTTAGGACAGGCCACGAGAGAGAGGTATAATAGCAATGGAAGGTAAAGGTTGTAAAGGATTTGTAGGGATGAGAACGAGTATGACGGCAGAATATGGGGGCCGTTGCAAGAGAGAGAGGAGATGAGAACAAGGTAGGAGTGGAGAGGGAGCAAGGTGGAAAAGTGGTGGAGACAGAGAGAGCTTGGGTGGAGGAATGGAGCCCGTAGTCCTGGGGTGACGACAGTGACAACTGACGAAGTGTTCCTCTTAGCTTCCCCCTCTGTTTAGGAAGTGGAGGTTGACGAGAAATGGGAGACAGTGGAGATGAGCGACGGCAGCAAAACAACAACTACGTATGATTCAAGGCCCACGCCGGTCTCGCTCACCGAGCCTCCTACACCTTACAATAGGGAAAAAGGGATAAGAAACAGGAAGTAATAGAGCGGTGAGAAGAGCGTGGGGGTTACACACCTCAGACAATTGCAAGGCAAGATCGGTTGTGAGAGAAGCAGATAATTATGGCTGTACCTGAAGAGGTCCTTTGGTTCTGCGGCTCGTCTTAGTTTAGAAATTCACTTATGCCCCTCACCCGTTGACCCCCCCCTAGGCACGCTTTTTTTATCGAGTGGTTCCCGTCCGTGTGCACTGTGACGATATCGCACATCAAAGGTACGCCATTAACAGGGACCCGACAAGCCCCACGCGTTGCTGTTGCATTACGACTTACACCAGCAACTTCACTGTGAAATTGCTGTAGCTGCTAAATGCGGTGCGACCTCTCCCATCCGATCCATAATGAAACCATTGAAGGACAGAAATAGCTAGCAAATGTCGTCATGAATGGAGATGACATTGCTCTGACACCATGATCGAAATCTTAAGCGTTCTTAGGCCCTGATCCAATCACTCTGGACAAAACAGAACAATCAGACTAGAAGTTGAATTTTGATCTTTTATGGTTATCCCTTGCTGAGTTTCTTAAAGTTTGGGGGAAATATAATGCTTGTTTATTTTGTCCTTTGCTTGAAACCCCAGACTGCACATCACATCCCTCAGTATCGACTGAAAATATGAGTCCTGGTGTACCTATTAAAAAGAGTGCTGAAGGGGTGTTCACACAATCGTTTTCGTTTATCGATTACCGAAATTTTAGGAGGTCCTTTCCTACTTCTATGTGGGGTCTTGTAAGTAAATCAATTATGGGACATGGGCTAGGAGATACTTGGAATTGCATCAATGTCGATGTGCCTGTGGAAGAAAACAGTGGATTTCTTTTAACATGCAGCAGACTTTCTCTTATTGATTTTTTTTAACTCGGCATATTGCCTCTCACATGACCTTTCCTCTACGCATATATCTATCCCATGATCATTTGCGAGTCCAATATTACAAGTCCCCGGGCCGTCTTAGAAAACATACTCTGTAAGACAATGCCAAATTGAGCCAAGTAATCTTTTTCATCAAAGCATGTATACATTTTCTTTTCTTTTTCTAAGATAAAATAAATAAATAAAAATACGAAGTTGAAGTTTGGCAGTCATGCAGGTCAGTTACCACAGTATCACCATCACAGCTCCCATGGCTAGGGAGTCAAAAAACGTCTAACATGAACACCCAACTCCGCACCAAAAACAAGACCTGAGGCATGGTCACACGGGCTAGACACCCAGGTCTAGAAGAGCCACGAACGCCACTGTGAGAACAGTTTCAATTCCCATACCAAGTGAAACATAACTTAAATTCATAACAATCTCTAAAAGTATTAGAACAAGCCGACCAGATCATGTACCGGTGGTCTGGCTCTTCTTTCGGTCCTTCTCTTTGGGGTATTTGTCCTGTCCAATATTCATCCCTTGACGCCAATACCAATGCATAACTCAAGTCCAGGTCATGATTTCGAGACAATACCGCAGCAATGATGACTACTCGTCGCTCCCGGCATGGCTTCGACGTGACACCATCCTCCTTCGCCTTTCTTCTACCATTTCAGGATCCCAGGTCCCCGCAAAAATATCTTCGCACTCATCATCATCATCAGAATCAAACTCAATCTCCTCTTCCTCCCCACCTTTCTTGCGTGTCATGGTAGTCTCCTCGCCGTCCTCGTCAATGGCGTCCTCCCAGCTTCGGTATGTGACTACTCGTTCCATCTCCAAGATGAACTTTCCAACTTTGTATTTCTGGCCTTGCTCTTTAGCGTCCACATACTTCCAACCAAGTTTTGTTGAACATGACCCGCAGTTGATATCTGCCACAACATGCCATCCTGTTACAAGCTGTCGATTCTCACTCTTTCCGACTCGGATATTGCTCAATGTCTGGGGCGCCGGAAGTGTAGGCGGAGCGACGAGAAACGCACGACCGTAGCGACCGGTGAAGCCTTTAGAAATGATCTGGGAAGCGAAAGCGATATCGGCGGAGCATGTCGAGCAGCGCAATGTATTCGGACATGTACGAGATAATCGACCTTTTGATTTTGCAAAAAGTCCATCGTTTGGAGGAGAGCTCGCTGGTGTTGTCACCGTTGATGATGCGGCAGATTCTGCTGAACTCGAGGAGATTGAGTGGCGCCGGGAGAAAGGAAGCTTGATGCTAGGCAGTAAAAAGTTGGGGAAAATAGGCTTGGTAGCCGAGATGCCACTTTCGCGAACCATCTCGGCAGTGGTAATATTGATATCTCTTTGGGATTCTCGAGTATGTTGTCTTGCAAAAGATGGAAATGCCGGCTTTTTAGAACTCTCTATCGAAGGTCAGGGTCCGACAAGTTGTGGAGAGCTGTTCCACTGACGGCGCCCGGAGCTCCACAAGTGGCGTAAAGTCCTTGTAGAGAGAAAGAAGTTGATAAGTTTTGGCTCTGTCGAAGGTGACATTCAAAACAAGAGATGAAGGTGAATGCTGTTGTAATCTTGAAGGCGAATCCGTGAGGCGGTGAATGAATGACTTGGTCGGCAGTTTCAAGGGGTAGGGCAGAAATTAATACCAGTGTCAATAGTCATTTGGTCACCCTCCCCCGACTCAGCCGAGCAGCGATCACCAGACTCCCAACCAGTGATGGAAGAGGGGCAAAAATAAGTCTTCGTCAACGTGGGCGGGACAATGCAGGGCGAAAAAGAGGGGTCCGGCCACTTGCCTCGCCCGGAGCTTGGCAGGCAGGCAGGCTAGGGTACCTACGTATCTAGATAGGTACCTAGGTACTGTCTTATCACGTCTAGGTTGGTACAGTACCTACTAACCTAGTAGGCACTGAACTCAGGCACCCAGACGCGCTTAGTTCTCCGACATGTGGTTTTCTAACCACTGTAGTTATCAAGAGTGGATTTGATGCAATATTAAGTGACCCTATTGACGGCATGCGTTTAGAGAGAGAAGGGATCATCTCGATTCTTATTCTCATCATATGATACATTAACTAACATTAATATAGATCGGCATTTCAAGATTGAGGCTCCTCAGCAACATAGTGAAGGTAGGCTCCTAGCAGTTTGATTCCCTCGATGTAGTTACGCTTGTCGAGTTTCTCGTTGATAGAGTGAGCACCGTCCGTAGAGCTGCCCATGGGGAGCAAAAGAACGTTCTTGCCTGTCGCCTCTTCAAATGTCAAAGTGACGGGAATGCTGGTAATCATGTTAGCGGCGGTGCACTATATAGAAAATAGGGTCCAGAAACTTGCCTTCCACCCTCACGAGTGTAATCAGGCTCGACACCCCATACGCGCTCGACAGCCTTGGCAGCAGCCGAGAAGTTCCAGTGCTTCGGTGATGCCACCCACCACTTGCCAGTGTGCTGAGCATACACCTTGAGTGTGTTCTTGCTGCCGAGCTTGGCAAACTGGTCCTTCACATACTTGTACACGGCCTCGTTGGTCTTATCAATGTCCATGTCGGGTACGGTTCGGATAGAGAACTTCCCAATGACCTTGGCAGGAATAACAGTCTTGGCTCCAGGAGCAGAGAATGCACCTTCGACACCGTGAATAGATAGAGATGGGTATCGCCAGCGGCCCATCAGAGTGCGCTTCTTGTCATCGAAGATAGTAGTCTTGCTACCCAGAGACTCATGGATGTTATCCATGGTGAAGGAAATACCATCATAGAGACCCTCCTCATCCGCAGTAACAGGTGCAACCTGCTCCATGATGCCGGGGATCTGAATCTCGCCGCCAGTGTTTACCAGCGATCCAAGGACCCTGACCAGGTCAGTCATGGGCTCCTGAGCCGTGCCACCAAAGACACCACTGTGCAAGTCAGCGCCAGGGCCGGAGATCTCGACTGAGTAGTAGTTGCAACCACGGAGACCGTAAGTCAAACAAGGTTTCTCGGTTCCCAACCAGTAGTTATCCGAGATGCAGACAGCCTCAGCATCGGCAAAGTACTTCTTGGCCTCCTCCTTAATGAGATCATCGAGGCCTTCGGAACCATATTCCTCCATACCCTCAAAGCACATAAGCAGGTTGACGGGGAACTCAACGCCGGCCTTCTGGTGAGCCTCAATAGCATTCAACCAGCCCAGGACGGGGCCCTTGTCGTCTGTAGATCCACGTCCAAACATACGACCCTTTTCATCAACGGTGAGATCGAAAGGCTCGGTAGCCCAGCCGTCGCTCTTCTCAGCGGGCTGGACATCATAGTGGCCGTAGACGAGAATGGTGCGCTTGTTCTTATCGTTTCCGTATCGTGCAAGAACAACGGGGGGGAGATCCAGGTACTCCTTGTGGGGCTGCTTCCCGAGGGGTCGAAGCTCTACTGAAGCTCCAAGAGCCTTAAGCTCCTCGCCGAGCCACTCTCCCATGCGAACAACATCAGGGCGGCGGGCATCTTCAGCGGAAATAGAGGGAATGGCGACAGCCTTGCGCAGACGCTCGATGAAGTGGTCGGCCGAGCTATCGACCTGCTTGAAGAAACCGTCGAGCTGGGGAGCCATCTTCTTTGCTTGGTGGGCACGAATAGAGTCTGTAAGATAGGTACGAGAGAAAAGGGTGAGTTTTTGAGGAAAGGTTTGGGAGACGGGTACTCGTAATGAAATAAAGGGTCTTTTGGGGAGTGCCGTTACTTGAGCACAACAAACAGCTGCCCTATTGAGGCGGATGGTGCGGGGCATTACACCAGACTTGCTCGGACCTGCTCTATCAAGCGGGCAACGATGGCGGGGCACTTTTGACAAGCAGCTCAACAGAGAAAGATCGGTTATTTACGGCAACCAATGGTAAAACGGCTGGGTGATGATTAGTCAGTTGGAACGAAGAGAGTTTGGTTCGAGTTTGTGAGCAGAACTTGTCCATCCCCTGCAGGCCCAGCTCGGTGGAGTGCTGAGTCACCCGGATTAATCTATATGCGTTCTTTAGTAGCTTTTCAGGATTAGTCACCTTCCCAAGGGGGCAGGTCACTGCTTACCATCCTTCCTGCCATCCTGTTGTCGAAGAGTCTTCCTCTCCCCACTCTCTTCATCACTCATCCATCATCGTCAACATTCTTCACCATCGACATCTCGACGTACGACATCAGCGCGTTTTATCGATCGCGCTCTCTCATTTTGTCGCTATCTCGGCGCCTATATAGTTCTTTTCTTCGCGACCGACGACGACACGCCGCCCATCGGCACGATTCTATTGTTCTCACGCGACCCTCGATTCCGCATTTCTTCCGTTGCATTAGATCCTCCCACATAACGTATCGCTGGTCTGCTCTTGGAGAGCGCAAACGTTGGGACGCCTGGCTAACATCAAGGTCGCTGGTTCATTGGTTTTGACAGACAAACGTGGTGCCTGGAAAGTGAGGTGGAGTGTCAGGGTTGTCTCTCTTCTGGCTTGTTTTGGCCAGCTGTACTCCTTATTCATTGCACCCATTTCTTTTTTTTTGACCCTATTGCCACTATTGTTCACTCAAAGTACAATCAAAATTGATTATTTCCATCCACCTTGAGTTGAAAGAGGCACGGCAGTGCGAGAAAGAAAACGATCAGAGAAGAAAACAAAGACTGTCATTGTTTGCAAACACAAGAACGAACAATCAATCAATACTTACATAGTGCTTTGTGCGACCGGCCCGACCTGATTTTGGGACTTTTTTCCGACTTGCGATATTTGAATCTCAACAAACTTTTATTACTACTTGTGCTGTGCTTCATCTGTTCCTGTAGGAAACATCTAGCACATATCAGCCAGAATGACGTCCTCCGTCTTTTTCAAGTTCAAATCTCAGAAGGAACCTACTAGAGTCGAGTTCGATGGCACCGGTATTTCAGTCTTTGAGCTGAAGCGTGAGATAATCACGAAGAGTGGACTCGGCGACGGTACCGACTTTGACTTGCACATCTATACCGATGATAATAGCGAAGGTGAGTTTGTACGGCTTGCTGTAAGCGAGAAGTTTGCTAATGCATCTTCAGAGTACGATGATGATACGACTATCATTCCGAGGTCAACGACAGTCATCGCCCGACGTCAGCCTGCTCTCAAGCCAGGTGCAGGACGTGCAGCTCGTTATGTATCTGGCAAGATGCCTGTGACGGCCAAGAATGCCGGTCGCAAAGAGCAAGCGGCAAAAGCTTCCTCATCCAAGCCCAGCTCTGATGCTATCAGTCAGATGAACAATGCGATGACCGAAGAGGAGAAAATGGCGGCCATGTTTGCAGCACAAACTGAGCAGTGGTCCGCTCAGCAAGAAGAGATGTCTCAGTAAGTTTTAACAGTTCAAATAGTGTTACATGAAAGCTAACATTTCAATAGCCAAACTCCAGTATTCAAGGCTGGTGCAAAGAGACCAGCAAATGTCCCTGATCATGACCCTCCGAATGGATACATTTGCTACCGCTGTGGTAACAAAGGTCATTGGATTCAATTATGCCCAACTAACGACGACCCTGAGTTTGATAACCGCCCCCGTGTCAAGCGAACAACAGGTATTCCACGATCATTCCTGCAAAAGGTTGACAAATCTGTTGTCCTCGCGCAAAGTGATGGTGATGAATCCAAGCGTCCTTCAGGGATCATGGTCAATGCTGAGGGAGATTTTGTTATTGCTGAGCCCGATAAGGCATCATGGGAACAATTCCAGGCCAAGGCCAAGTCTTCATCTACAGCCAACGCACCTTTGGCTGAGAACAAGGAAATTCAGGAACAGGGCTTGGAGTGTTCGATCGACAAGAAGATGTTCATAGAGCCAATGAAGACTCCCTGCTGTCAGAAGACCTTTTGTAATGATTGCATAACCAATGCTCTCATCGAAAGCGACTTCGTCTGCCCTGCATGCCAGTCAGAAGGTGTATTGATTGATGACCTTCAACCAGATGAAGAGACCTCAAAAAAGATCCAAGAGTACTTGAAGGAGAAGGAATCGGCCAAAAGTCCTCCACCCCCGTCGCCTAGGGCTTCCGATGATACTAAGCCAGAGGGTGAGAAACAAGAGAAGCTAACAGAAGAGACTGTTGAAAGATCGGAACAAGAGTCCGAAAATGGATCCAGTGATAAGCCTAAGGACTCACTAGTCAAGGAAAAGTCAAAGTCACCAGTATCACAACCTGCAACTGTCAAGTCCCCTCCCACGGGCCCCAAGAGCCTTGTGCCTGCCCCTCAAGAAACACACAAACCTGTAGATGGTGCCAAACCGGCAGACGCAAACTCCAAGAAGCGACCCGCTGACGATATTCTCGACAACCCCAGAATTCCCAAGGGTCCCAAGGCTATGCAGAACCAACAAAACCAGCAGAACATGATGAACGGCATGGGTATGAACGGCATGGGTATGAACATGGGCATGAATAACATGATGTTCAACGGAATGCCCATGATGCCAAACATGATGGGTATGCCAAACATGGGCAACATGAATATGGGAATGCCCAACATGAATATGATGGGCATGCCCAACATGATGGGCATGCCTGGATTCCCTGGAATGAATGGCGGGTTTGGCGGTATGAATGGTTGGGACATGGGAATGAACGGAATGAGCAGCATGGGCAACATGAATGGGGGCATGAACGGCTTCCAGAATGGCAACTTTGGACAAGGTGCTGGTGCTGATGAAGATGCCTACTTCCGGAAGCCAGTCAACCCTCATCGACACCAAAACAAACAGCGAAGAGTGCGGCCAAGCGACTACCGAGAGCTCTAAAGTACGACTCGACTATACTTCTGCTAGCGATTGCTTTTTTTTTTCTTCCTTTTTTTTTACCATTCATATGGTCGCTACTGGAGTTGCATTAGACACGTATTCGAGTGTCACGTCACACTTTGAGGGTCGCCACGCTTTGGATCAGGACTCAGGGCTCATGATTTGCTTAATTATTTGGCATGCTTACCATCATGCTGGACGGACTGGCGTTGGGGAAGAACACAGGGGCTTTGATTTTTTTCCATGACAGGTTTTCATATCTACGTACATGATTGGGGATTAAGGGGACGGTCCATACCGACCCAGACTTTGAATCAAGTCAAAGTTGAGCAATGAATAAATAAACAAATATTCACTAAACATAACTAGATGTTTCTCTTTGACGACTGAGCGTATGTGTATCCCATCTTGTGACATGTATTCTCGTAAATCATCAATCAATCCATTAAGCAACTCCTCCACGCCCACCGGTGATCCTTTATATGATCACTATGTAAACTTTTTTTTTGCTCTCATTCCAAATCTGACTCTATGTCTAGCTATCAATGTCCAAGCATTCTTGCGCTTACTCAGGAGGAACATAAGGAGTGACAAGCATCTCACTGAATTTCTCAAGCTTCTCCTTTCCTCGAACCTCCTCAACAAGCAGAGGCATCTTGACAACGTTAAAATCCTCGGCGTAAAGCTCCTCGTACTGTTCGAGGTACTTGCGCTGCATCTTATGGCGCGCATTACACTGATCGCAGTCGCTGGCCTTCTTGGGGAAGAGTAGCTGGTTGACGACAATGGAGTGGCTATCAATGCCGTACTCGGTCAGCTCCTGAATCATGCGCTCGGTCTCGTAGAGACTAAGGAACTCTGCGATGCAGACACAGACAAATGTAGTGAGCTGAACGTCCTTGAATTGGGTGTTGACCTCGCCAATAGTCTCGCGCAGGGACTCGAGCTTCTGGATCATGTCGTTGAGGTTCTGGCCATTGGGAAGTTGGCCACCGGAACCGAGGAAGCCGTTGAGAAGAGGGCCGTACTGCGAGGAGAGCTGGGAAACTTTGGCCAGTGCCTTCTCGAGGACACTGGGAAACTGGAGGAAGCGCAGAGTGTGGCCCGTAGGGGCTGTGTCGAAGACGATAGTCTCGTAGGAGAGAGATTTGACCTGCTTGAGGACTTCAGCAAACGACATGGCCTCGTCGATACCAGGGATCTAAGAGATATTAACGCGTGGAACTTATTTTGGGTCTCGGGATAACTTTACCGCAAAAGCAAGATCCTGCATCATGCCTCCCAAAGGGCCACCAGCGGCAGCATTAACGTCATCAGCCTCGCCCTGACCTGCCAGCATATCCTGTATGCTGCCGTTTGGATCGATCTCCATGGCGCTCAAGTTGTCAAATCCGTTGACGAGGCGTGCCTCCTTGCCAAACTTCTGAGAGAAGGCATCTGAAAGGTTGTGGGCAGGATCGGTCGAGATGAGGAGGACAGAGCGCCGGACTTTGGCGAGCTGAATAGCGAGAGAGCAAGAAGTTGTGGTCTTGCCAACGCCACCCTTTCCACCGACGAAGATCCAGCGGAGGCTGCGCTGATCGAGAAGGGACTGGAGGGAGGGCTCGAGGGCGTCCTCGGCGGAGATGACTGCGGTGGACATTTCGGCAAGAGTGGGCGAGAGCTTGTGAGAGCTTGATGCGGTTGGTAGTAAGGTGGAAGAAATAAGCGGCACAAAGTTGTTCACCTGCTTGAGGTAGATAGGCTGTTAGGGATAGAATCAGGATTTATGTCCTGCATCTTCCAGAAGCTCTTGGATGGAGTTGGCGGCAATTGTGGTTGGCTTGGAGGGGTAGAGTTAGACATAAATATGCGTCCAATATGAGGGCTTTAATCTGTGGGTCATGACTCCATTATTCTGTCAGCCTGTGCCACATGACTTCCCCCAACTCGCCACAACTTGGGCGACTTGTAGATAGCTTGAGTGCCATGATTGCTCTTGCGTGCTTGTTATGACTAACTATATCCATCCATATCTGGCCCAACAGTCCTACTGTGCGCGAGTTTAGTACCCCAGTTGCACAATCTATTCCTCTGTTGGGGCCGGCTCCGTCCATAGGGACCTAAGATAGGACTTCAGGTACCGGCGGACGGCGTCAAGCGGAGCTGCGCGTAGGTACTCATTTATACCTAACTTAAGTCCTATCAATTTCAATATTACCACAGTCTATCTATCTAACATTCACCGCTTATCGAGGGAGTCAACTTGACTTGAACTTTAATATTGGGTCTTGATTACATGCCTATCAGGTAGTAACACCTAATCTCATCTCACGACTGAAGTCGCTGATTCTCTGCTCATTGGAAGGCTGTGCGCCGCAAGCACTCTCACTGCCTCCTCACCTCACTATAGCTTGAATCCCCCTCTTTCTTGCAATTCCCCTTTTCTTCTTTCTCAGTTCATAGACGTTTAGCTGAGAGACACCAAAACTTTCAAGATAGTTGCAAAACTCTCGATTTAACCCTGTTTATCTACCCATAAGGCATCTCAACCTCTCCTCCTACATTACGAGACACCTTCCCCCACCTGACGTCAACCTCACCGAACATCGGATCATATCACCTCCACCACAATCACCCACTTCGCACACCAAATTCAATTGTCTCGATGGCATCACCCAATAAGGACCCTATCACGTGTCACGTCCTCGACACCCAGGCCGGCCGCCCTGCTCGCGGTATCCGTGTCCGCCTCGAAGGTCCCATCCCGCCATACACCAACCCGCACTCTGCTGCCCAGCCCCGGCCCAATAGCTTTGAGTCCATAACCGACGATGACGGCCGCGTTACAGCCTGGCTGCCTTATCTCTCTGAAGATGCTGCTGGAGACCCTCCTCTCCAGACTCTCGTTGAAGTGCTTGAAGATCGCAAAGGACAAGGCGCATCGCGCTGGACGCTGCGCTTTGATACGGGAGCTTACTTTGGTGAGGAGAACACGTTCTTCCCAGAGGTGACGGTCACATTCCGCGTCGAGGAGGGACAGACGTACCATGTACCTCTTCTACTGAGCCCCTATAGCTATACTTCCTACCGCGGAAGCTAAATGGGCGGCAGTAAATCTCTCATCAGTCAATCAATCAGCGCGAAATTGCCAGAATGGAGAGCTAGATATCCTGAACAAGCATTGATGCCGATATGACTAGCATAGCGATTGAAGAAAGCAACTTATGAAGACGATTTGCATGATTGAGAGCACAATGGAGATAATGACAATATTACGAGAATAGCGATAAAGCTACTAAATTAATTCTTAAAGAGTGTCCGCGTCGGTTGCTTCCAGGCCAAGCCAACTGGCTATAATTGACATTGCTGTCTTTACCCTACCAGAGGGACTGTAGTATCCAGGCTATTGCCGTTGTATCCCAGGCAATAAATACCCTCTCTTTATGAATCCTAATCCGTAATCCAAGTAAACGCCACGCTGTCCACAAATGAAATGAAAAGAGTGATCTTTTTGAGCAGAAATGCATCTCGATGATGCGGTCATCACACGTCATAGAATTCGGCCGTATACGTCGTTGCAGCTGTCATGGCGGTTTCGTGTCGGGCGAGGTTTGCCGTTTGTTCGGCCAAACTTTGACTGAACACCTCTAGCTCCTTAGAAACTTGCTCATAAATCCTTTCTTAGAGCGATGAGTTGGGACATCTGGCGAAGTCGGCGGTGTGTCTTCATCTTCCCTCCTCGTGTTCCTAGACGCGAGACTATCGGTCTCGTCCTTGGAGAGCCGGATGCTTGATGTGGATGGGCGGAAGCTGGTCAGAGATGGATTGGCGATCCTAATGCTGTCGTTGTCTCCAACATCGACATCGGGATGGGCCAGGGAAAACACGCTGTAGAGAGCTTCAGATGTGGCAGTGATTCGTCCATGATTCAGAGTGCGTCGCTTTTTCCCAAGAAAAGATCGCCGGGTTCGTATAAATGCCCGTTCAGGGTCGATATCCTCTTGAGTGAGACATGCGTTTGGTGAGAGATCTGCATCAGGGTGTGGAAGTGTAGTGTTGCGGACTATGGAATAGTTAGCATTAGTATTTGTAATTGTTTGCTGCATCTATCGCCGAAGTTGATATGCATTATATATACATACCGTTGTTAAAGGGCTCAGGGAACCCTGTATCTCTGGGCTCCCTGGATTCTCCCCGAGACTTGGTGGTAGTGGTAGTAGTTGTCATTGTTTCGGTACGATGGACAGATTTAGAGCGTGTGGAGTGTGTAGAACGGGTAGAATGTAAAGAGGCCATTGAATCGCCGGTCAAGTTGTCGTGTTTTTGTGATGATAAATAAGAAGGATCAAATGTAAAAGAAAATTGTCGGGTTTGCTCAGTCTCGACTACATCGACTTTCGACTATGGCTGTGGTTTACCATAAGCGTGTAAGCGGGCGATGCCGTTTTCGTCACCCGCAAGAGCAAAGCCTCAGCGGTTGCACGCAATCTTAATCTTCAGTGACTACCTAGACACAGAAGAAAGAGTGGCTGCCACAGGGGAAAGCGGCAGTTTTGTTTGCTCTGTCACTGAAGAAGAAAAAGAAAAAGGAGATTTCACTTTCGCTTCAACGAAGAGAGGCCTAGAAGAGTTTTGGTCAAATTAAACCAACGCCAGGGGACGGGTTTGGAGTAGTGCTTTCTGAGCTGAGGTTGCTAGGGGGGGAGGTGAGATGAGATTTGGGCGAGGAGCGACAGTAGCAGCGATGGGCGATGGGGGATCAGACAGGATTATATTCCATTATCCACTGGACAGGCCTGGTTGAATGATGAACTGCATGGAGCGAGCAATACGATTAGCTCAGATTCTTGTTCGTTTTTGGTCGCTGCTTGGCATACAGCCTCTTCAAGCGCTGAGTTTGATCGGATCTTCGGCGCGTCCAATGTCGAGCTTAATGATGGGGCTTGGCTCTCGCTATTCGGCACCTCAGCCAAGAGAAGTCACTAAACCACCAAGTCAAGCCAAGCAACGGATGGCGAAGGTGACCCTTGTGCCTGCGCCCCCAGAGAGCCAAAGGGCAAAGGCCCAGAATCAAATAGAGGACAGGGGTGGTGTATTGAAGGGTAGAAGGGAAAAGTGCGTAATTGACCCGGGGTGGAGTGGTTCCAGAGCCAGGTAAAAGTCCGAAAGAGACAAGTTGGATGACAATGATCAAGTGAATCAAGCAAGTAGACATGGGACTCACCTTGGTTTGTTTCTGATCACTACCAAAGACGGATTGTGATGAACAACGCCCAAAGAAAGACGCACAAAGGCTAAACATATAATGAAACTCGATGGAGTTCGAGATCTGCACAATGGGAATTTGCCAGTCGAACCGTCTCTGTCGTACCGCAATTTACACCCAACAACATAAAAGCCAGAGTCCCTTTCAGTGGCTAGGATGGCGTTAGTGGCCTGGGGTACAGGCAACAGTCCAGCAGTTCCAGTGGCATACGTCAAGTGGCGCTGCTTAGGTCTGCTTGAGGCTCGGCCCAGGGCGCTTCGTTAGTGGACGTTGTTAGTGGTGGGGTCGTTGTTCGTCAGCCGAGAATTGGCTCCTCTCGCTTGGCGAAAATGGTTTGTTGGGCAAAAAGGGCGATGTGACAGGGAGAAATCACCGACGGCGACAACAGCAGCCAGCTGGAACTTTAGCGGGCGTTAGCCAGAGACTCAGGCTCAGTACCTCAGGTAGGTAGGGGCGTAGGGCTTTTAATTCTGCGCCCCAAGAGACACGAACAGTCAGATCACAATCGGATTTCAACGTATTCGAGTGGCTGAAACCATATATTGATCAAATTCAAAGTTGAGGTGCCGCTTAGTCCCGGGCTGGGCTTTTGCGTTTTATTTATAATTATCAGCTGTACTTGTCTGCACTGGCCATTGTCAGCGTCACAGGATGCAGCAACTACAGCTTGACTTGACTCTTGTGCTCAACTGTCTCTGATACTGCATCTTTGTTCATCAGCTCACCCACTGTCCCGTGCCGACCAAGTGGTTTTCCCTTTCCTCTCGCTACGACCCTCGTCCCCAACAGTCTAGGATATGCCCAGTCTATTGTGAGCAGGACCCCGGACACATGACGACAAAATGGACCGTGCAGCTGGAATTCAGCCGCCCACGGCGGCCAGAGTGTCAGTGGCTCGCCAAGCAGTGCCCGTTTGTTGTGGTTGATTGAAAACGTGCGGGTTTCCTATTGTTCAGGTTTTGGATTGGATGGTTCGTAAGAGACGGCAAGACGGCATTCAATACTGATGGCGGGGTCACCGATGCTCACTGCGACATATCTCTTCTCGGCGCAGCATCACGTGAACCTTGGCCATCTTCTACCTAAGCGTTTGTGAAATTCGGATTCGAATCGAACCCAAGTACCTACCTACTACCTGTTGACAAAATCCAACATTGACCCTATGGGCTTTTTCATCTCAAAATTGTACCCCTCGACCGCTAATTACAGTAGGCATTTAGGTCCAGCTCCCGATACCCCGCTCATTCCCGCAGATTTACAGTCCAGCATCCAATCCAATATTAATCATTTTAAGACGCTACATCATACAAGGAGAGTTGGCTCCCTCCCAATTTCATCTCAGGGGCACTTCCATGAAGAATAGATCTTCAATAGCAAGCAAACTCCCGAACCTGTTGTCATGACTAGGCCCTGTTGTGCCTTCTTTCAACCTCGGTGCAGTGCAGTACAGCATGTACTGTGTATCTGTACATTCAATTACAGGCCACCCACTCATGCTTGGCGACATCGAGGGCCAAGCCACCACCACGAGAACTCCGCTATCGAACCGGCGTGCCCATTCCAGAATGGAAGGTCAAGCAATTGCCAATGATGTATGTATACAAACTAGCCCCTCGTCCCTTGACTGATTGGCCATGCAACCTCAAACTCTGAATGCAACATGATCCGTCAGAAAGTTTGCCAATGACTTGGCAAATCGAGTGGCTTGCTTGTAATCAGAATGCTACAGTAGCAGAGTAGTTACTACCGTATGTAGAGTAGGTTCATCTTATTTCAATGTTTCAAACTCTCCCAACAAACATTGCCCATCATCAAGAAAATCGAGGCTCTGTGTGGGCAACGACACCACATCAGAACTGCATTTCTATAGGCCAGTCCGTATACTCGGCACGACCACAAATATCAAGGCAAATCGCGCCTGGTAAACAGAGTACGAAACTGCTCGCCCCGCCCGTTGACAATTAGGAGCGCGTAAGTATCGAATTCCATTGAGCCGTAAAAACATACATATCAAGTACCGGCCCTCAAGTTATCGACATCGGCAATGCCGCGCCTAGTTGATCTTCTGTGGAGAAGCGCTCCAGTGACTATGACGATGCCGTGGTTCTGCGGTGCTGATCACGCCCTATCAGTTCTCGCCAGCTCTCCATGCCCAGTTTCATGTTACAGTTGAAGTTTCGATCGGCATTGGGAGCAGATCTTAGCTGTAGCAGATGAGTTGGTTTAGAAACCATGGAATGATCCCCGAAGAGTCCCACATTCAACAATACAAGTCACGTGCCGGTCAACAGATTGTTGGCATCTGACTTCCAAAGTTCCAAGGCATCGTAGCTTCATGGGCACAGCCTGTCATGGGGAAGCTATTAGGTATGTACGATAGAGGATCACCCAGCTTAACATATCTGCAAGCACTATCATGTGCGTTCTGCCTGACACCGTCATGTCAACTTCTCGAACAACCCGTACTTGCCCTGGTGATTTCAATCATGCCTAGACAAAGGCATAGGTCTGGCGTTGAGTTCATATCAACTTGATGAGTTAAACATCAAAGTGTAGTCAGGTTCTGAACACCATACATCCATCAGACTGCATCCTTGGACTTAACCCAGTTCGACCACTGTCGAACATCTATGTTGGTATTGGTACCCTACTTTCTTCTCTCTCTTAAGTTCCTCAGACTAATAATAAAGACCCATTATGCTACGCCATGAACCCATAAACTCAAACACGTTCAGATTGAAAGCAAGGACGACGACCCTAGTTACCTCTGCGACCACCAGTACTCATAAGTGTAATTTTCTGTTTCTTCTTCTTCTTACCACCTGCACCGCTGCCACTTCCTCCTCCTCCAACGGTATTGTTCGGACGAACGCTACTCTCTGCTGCCTCAATAGCATGTAATTGCATTGCCAGATCAGCCGTGTCAAACAGGTCCTCGTCTCTGAGCCAGCCGTCATTAACGTCCGAAGGTTGTGCAGCTTCCATCTCAGGTGATCCATTAATCACTCTCGTGCCCCAAACCGTCCTCTGGGCCGATGGGCTGGTCGACATATCAGCCAATGTCTCGAACCCTGGTCGGGGATCTGGGGGCGTGGTGCCTGTATGACCGCTTAATGGCTGGAACTCCTCAAGGTCCATTCTAGGGGCCTTATCCTCCTCCAATGGCTCAGGAAGCCTCTGATATCCAGTGGTCTTACGCAAATTCGCAGCTTCAAGACGCTCAGCTTGCACACGTTCCCGTTCTTCCTGTGTCTCTTTATCACGGTTGCGTCTCCGTCTTCGCTCGATGTCACCCGAAAATGATGCCAGCGTCTCTACTGGCACAATATCGGTCCAGTCACATTCTAAGAAATTAACAACGCACCCACGAGGGAGGTGCCCGAGGTACTTCGCCCGTCGGCGCATTGCGTCATCGACCACATGACCAGTGGAGATGTGTTCGACGCGAGGAAGCAGAGTTGAAGGGAATGAAGAAAATGAGCCATACTTCGTCTTCAGAATGCGGATATCCAATGGTGAGAGATATAGGTGAGGCGGAGAACTGTAAAAGTAAAAGTCGGCATCCGAAGAGGGCTTTGCCGACGAGGCTGGAGTTTCAACAACCTGGAGATCTGCCAGCTTCTCTTTGGCAGTTGTGATAGCCCGGATCGCCTTTTGGGCACATTCATCAGTTTGCCCAAAAAGTGTCTCGTCTTCCTTCGCTTGCTGTTCCAAAGAAGCAATCTCCTCATCATACTGGGCCGTCATATACTCGGCGGTGCCCTTCATCATACGAGCATAGTCTAGAACGTTGGCAGCAAAGTGCCAAGGAATATCGTCTTGAGAGCAAAGCGCTTCAGTGCCACTCTCTCGTGGAAGTGCCATTGTTGAGCTCGCATTTCGTGCCATCAACCGCAGTACGACGTCTTCGCCAATTCGAGGGAAGGGGCTTTCCTGTCCCGCATAAAACCTGACTGGTCGAACATCTTGCATATAGATTGAGTCTTCGCAAATCGGGCATTTCTTCCACCTGGGGCCGCGTCCCTTTGCTTCTTCTTCGCTCGAAATTGAGTTCATAAACCGATTAAGACAGGGCAAACAGAATATGTGACCACACTTCGCCATTCGAGGCGCCACAGGCTCTGAGAGACAAATGGGGCATGATGAACCCTGCGACTCACTTGAAGCGATGATTTGCATCACGAGGGACCAGTCCAAGTGTGTATCTGCATCTGTTGCCTGCCGGGTGTATGTGCCCTCGGGAGAGAGAATAAATCGGTAGTTGGCATGGACGTATCTAGCCTTGTCGCTTGCATGGTATCCTGATCCAGGTCCCCATGTTGGGGTCCGTCGATATGACCTCGAGTGTGCATGTTGGTCCTGCACCGGACGTGGCATTGAGTAGTTGAGTAGATGGGTAATTGAAGTTTGACCCCGTCTGCTGTTGGGATTTCTGAAAGCCCTTAACTCAGCCATGGCATCTTCGTCATCTGGGCCAGTATTTGATCTATCGCCGATTCCAGGTCGCCGCTGACTACGATGTTGTTTACGAGAGCCTTGGGCCTTTCGAGGCATCGGTTGTGCGCTTGAAGAGCCGGCCTGTGACGGTCGGCGAGATGACTCGAAGCTTGAGGTTGTTGGACCAGCTTGGATGGCTGGGGAACTCGACGGTGCAGGGACAGACTTTCCCACGTTCGAGGTAGAGGAGCTCATATTCGTGACGGTCGTATGCTGAAAGATTCTCAGCCGTAGTCGGCGAGACAAAGGATCGGTTCAATCGTTCGATTGCTTGCGCCTCTGTCCCCAGTGCCGGGGATGACGCACAAGTCGGGCAAGAATACCGTTAGTCGGTTGCCGTTGCGAGGAGCAGGTGCAACTAGGAGGAGGTGATATGAATAAGAGGTTGTAATATCGAAGTAATTGGGATGGAAAGAGTCAAATGAGGTTCACGAAGGGGTCCAGCTGGGACGGACCCCGTTGATGGATGGAGGACGGAGGTGGATCAAGCGAGCGAGTCACTGGCGGGGCAAATCTTGACGGAGTTGATGGGCGCGGCGACGCAGGGGAATGGCGTTACCGGCTTCTGTTCGTTGCTGCATTTGGGTAGCAAGGTAGTAAGCTTACATAAAAGGGGAGGTTAGTCATCGATTGAGGCGAATTAGGTACCCAGCTTCATCTACATCACATGATCTTCACTAAGTGGCATGATAGAGCATCATTTTGAGATACATGGATTATAAGACAGGTATCATAGATGTATCCTAAAGACGTCCTTCTTTTGACCTAGCAGGAGCTATCATACATGAAACCCGGTATCAATCAAAAGCATGCACATAAAACTGACTATGAATTAGGTATATGACAGAGATCCACGCCCTCAGTGATCTCAACCACTCTCCTCTTCCTCATGGATCCAGGGGAATCATTGATAAACGAAGACACCAACCGAAAGAAAACAAAAATCCCATGAGACGTTTCTGACTTTACAACGTTGCGACATTAGCTTCGTTGCCTCCTTCTCTGATCTATTTATCCGACAGCTTGTGCTTGATCTTGCTGAAGATTGAGCTGAGTCGGTTGTGCTTTTTCTTCTTCTCGCCGCTGGCCACAGAGCTGCTACCGTTGGCTGAGGCAGCAGGCTTGGTCTCTGCAGCCTTGGCGCCGTTGCCAGTTGCCGAGGCACCGTTACCAGTTGCTGAGCTGCCGTTGCCAACTACAGGGGTTTCTGTCTTGGCCTCAGGCTTTGTCTCCTCAGTCTTGGGAGCTTCTGTCTTGGGCTCCTCGATTTTGGTCACAGGTTCAGCAGCAGGCTTGACTTCCTCAGCCTTGGTCTCAGCAGGGGCAGCAACAGCAGGAATAGGCTCAGCCTCTTGGGCCTTAGTCTCGTTAACCGCAGGAGCAGGCTGTGCCTCCTTGAGAAGTTGAGCTTCAACCTCCTTCTTGTTCTCAACAGCCTCTGTGCTAGCAGCAGCCTCAGGGCGCTCTCCAGCCTCAGCGATAGACTCCTTAACTTCAGCGGGCACCTCGGGAGCGACCTTGGGTGTCTCGTCAATGGTGGCAGCGGGCTTCACCTCCCTCAGAAGCTCAGCCTCGACCAGTTTCTTCTCCTCAACAGCCTCAGTGTTGGCAGCAGCCTCGGGGCTCTTTCCAGCCTCATCAATTGAGTCCTTGACCTCGACAGGAACTTCGGGCGAGACCTGCTTGGGCTCCTCCTTTGGGTTCTCTACAACAGAATCGTAGATGCCGGTGACAGGCTTGACCTCCTTGAGAAGCTCTTTCTCGACCTCCTTCTTATCCTCGACGGCGGCAGTGTTGGCGGCAGCTTCGGGAGACTTGCCAGCCTCGACAAGCGACTCCTTGACCTCGGGGGGAACCTCGGGAGAGACTTCCTCTCGAATCTGCTCCTCGTTCTTGGCGGCCAGAGTCTCTTGGGCGGCGACAGGAAGCTGTTCCTTGACGGAATCGGGGAGGTTCTTGTTGGCGGTATCGGTAATGGCGTCAGCGGCGCTGTTAAGCGCAGGTCCGGCCTTCTCCTCCACAGTCTCCTTAGCAGCAAGACCAGCAGCAATCACAGCACCTCCGGCGGTAGCGGCCAGAGCAGCGAGACTGGCATCAGGGGTGTTCTCGGACTTCTCAGTACCAACACCAGCAGTTCCCACTGATGTAGCAGGTGCCTCAGGAACGGTACCCTTAAGCTCTTCCTCGACCATGGTCTTTTCCTTGACCTCGGTAGGGTCGGTGCTGGCCTCAGTGACGGCGCCAGCCTTCTCTTGGCTCTCCCTTACAACCTCAGGAACAAAAGCACCGTTGGACTCGAGAGGAACCTCGGCAGCGAGGCCGGCAGTAGTAGCAGTGGGAGCTGCGGAATTGATTGTGATATCCTGAGGGCCGAGGATGGGCAGGCTGGACTCGGGGATAGTGTTAGAAGTCGCAGGGGGGAGCTCAGTCTCAATCCCAGGGAGAGCATCGCTCTTCTCGTATGACTCCTTGTCGAGCTTGACGTACTTGTCAGTGCTCTGGGCGGTGATAGATTCGGGAATCTTCTCGCCAGGCTCGAGCTTGATGGGGTTTCCGGCACCCTCAGAAGCGGGGAGGGGGTTGATGCCAATGGCCTTGTCGAGCTCGTTCGCAGGGGTAGCGGGGAAGCCACCGGGAATGTCCGAAGGGGTCTCGAGAGGCAGTTTCTCGTCCTGGGCAGGCTGCTCAGAAGTCAGCATATTGATGGCATTGCCGTTAGAAACCGTCTCGCCAGTTACCATTTCATCTGCAACCTTGGACTCGGTGGGCCTGTTCTCAATGGGTTGTTCGGCAGCCATTGCAGCAGTTGTGGACGAAGGCGTCACGGTATTAAGGATGGCGGCAGCAGGGCTTTCGGTGGTAAGTTGATCGGGAGTGACGAAGTTGTTGACGTTACCCTCGAGATCAGGCTCGTTGGGGGCTGATTGATTAATGATCCAGTTGCCGTCGACGATGAACTAGATAAGATGATGGTGAGCGATAGTCTTTGCAGTGTTCGCGACAAGTGTGCAAGAGTGTAAGAAGAGCAATTGCTTTCAAAAGAGGGGACAAAGTGAGTTTAATGAGCTGGTAGGATGACGAAGGGCAGGAAGGAGAGAGCGGGTCGGAAACGCAGGCACACTAGCGTGCAAGCAAATCAAGTGCTGACTTGAAGACGCCTTGGCAGTACGAGGGAACTTTGTGCCTGCGCAACGCAACATCGTCGGCTGACGCCACAGAATTATACTGGCATGACCAGAAAAAGACTTGACATGGGCTGAGTATAGCGGATTTCCCACCGCTCTCCGCTCACTAACTCCATTCCAGAACTGTCCAGATCGTGGTCGTCTTGCGCCTTGCGTCATACCAAACCGCGGGGGATTTTTGGTTGGGGACTGTGCGAAATGTTTATGGGTCGCAGAGAACCCATGACATGACAGGCAGGGAAATGAACCAGGGGCTCAATCCCCGATCCTGGCAGCGAAGCAAACTTGCAAGAAAAAAAACCATAGGCAGGGGGCTGGGATTACGGCAGCCACCGCCATTGCGCCTCCAAGCTCTTTAGGCTTAAAAAGCCCTGCAGATTGCGAGATAGCGATGGGCGCAAAGCACGGATTCCCGGGCGGCACGGCCATTGCAGCTATTCGTCCAACTTCGAGCAGTACGTAGTAGCAGCAGTCGCGCAGATGTTGGGCTGGTGACAATAGTCGTCCCCGCCATCTATGTATGACTCAAGAGTTGCGAAAGCTTGGTTTCGGCGCTGGCGAGAACGGCACGATAATGTTTGGTGTTGAACTGGGGCCAAGTGCAGAGTGTATGTCAAAAGAAGAAAGATGTTGGCATTGCGGGTCGAGGCTCGCAGAAGCTGACGCACCTTGTAGTAAATCTTGCCCTCAGGCTCCTTCAGGTCAACTGTCTTGGAGAAGACATTGCCCTCTTTGTCGAGCTTAACGCTCTTGGTCCAATTGTCGAAGGTACCAGTCACGTAGACCTCGTCGGCGGGATGCTCCCTGTGAGAAGTTTTGAGTCAGTCTCGTGTCTTAGACATGGACAAGCTGTCGCGATGCGCAGCAGCAAGTCTGCAACATGAAGCCGCCTCGAGAGGCACATGCACGGAGGCAAGTAAATTTTGAGACAAGAGTTCAATTGGCTTGTATCGTACTGAAGCAGACAAAGTGCGACTCGGGACATTGGCAAAGTTGTCGCAGGGCCTTCGTCACGCAGCGCATCGCAGCAAAGCGCATCGCAGCAAAGCACAGCACAGCGAGGCATGGAATCGCGACTCACCACTTGAAAGTGAAGCTGCCCATGACTGAAATTTGTGTTATGGGCGGTGGGGGAAACTGCGCGTGAGGATCGAGAGAGCGTAGCAATGAGTTAATGACTTTTTTGCGTATTGAAATAAAGTGAGATTTTGTTTTGTCTGTGGGAGAGATGTTGGGTTGGGAGAAGAGCCAGGTCCAAGTCGTTGACGGGACGGGGAGAGACCAGGACGAGACAGGTTTGGCGTTGGTCAAGGCTGGGGGGGACTGGAGCGAAATTAAAGATTGTTGGCGGCTACGGGGGAGTACCAGCGACACGAGAAAAAGGTACAGACGGTACAAATCGAGAGCGCTGAGACCGCTTCGACCGCTTCGACCGGACCGATCGATACAGGGATTGTTTATAAGCGGTTTGAGGGTATGGCTTCGCCGGTTGCAGACCAAGGCAAGTATCGCAATGATACGTAGAGTAGATACGGTGAGGAGGAAGGTTTTGTGGTGAGGAAGATAAGAGAAGCTCATAGAAGGAGTTTGCGAAAGCGGAAATATAATGAAATGTGATGATGAAAGAAGCGATAGACCACCGCGTGGGGGTCTGACTTGGGTTTTGTCCAGCAAAATCAATAGTAAATGTGCAACAAGAGGAGGAGTTGCAGCAAGCAGCAGAAGCAGAGGCAGAGGCAGAGGCAGAGGCAGAGGCAGAGGCAGAGGCAGAGGCAGAGGCAGAGGCAGAGGCAGAAGCGGCAGCAAGAAGAGGTGAGTCGCAGCTCGGGGCCAGTAAAGAAAGATGATTTGAGGCTGTTATCAGGTATCAAAAAGCTTGTGATTCCCTTCCCTGGGCATGAGCGCGTCTCGATGGATCAGCCAAGCATAACCTAGGACCGGATACTGCTCCTGTATGTGTGTACAACGCATATGGATCTGAAGTGACAAGAGGTAGGGTACCTGAGGCCGGCTGTTCTCGTCACCCAACCTCCAATTTTGGTGTAGTCGACATGAGGATATCTTCATCACCGCTGTTGTGTTCAGTACCGTTATCGTCACGGCCACTTTCCGTTTTCTAGTCTGGCTGATTATGTTTCCGAACTTGATTCTGATGCTGATTTCTCATGATAATCACAGGCAGTATTTAAGTACTCGGGTACATCCATGAAAAGCATTATACATATTCTACCTGCAGTCTTGTATTGCATGCAGAGTGGGCACATACCTAGATGCAGTTCGAGGGCTGTGGGGACGTCTCTGGCGACATGACAAACTGTGTCATGGCGTTTGTTGGCGGTCGGACTGGTTGGTGTGTTTCCTCACCATTCAGCTCTTCTGCAATGAACCGCATTCGGGACATTGAGTCGCTGCACATCAATCAGAGTGATGATGGTGGCTGACGATGGATAAATGTTCTCAGCATCAACATCCATCGCATCGCATGCGCTGAGGTTTGTAAATATTCTCGGAGATAGCGCGGTTTGACGAATTATACATATTCGGTACTGATCTGTACCTATGTACAGTTAGTTATACGTACGTAGCTCCGTCGTCACCGGAAGCTATTGGATGTGATGCTGGGGTAGCTTAGCAGCGTCGCATTGCCACGAGTGCCTGAGCTAGACCTCTTCATGAACAAAAATGGGGACTCCTAACGTTAGGCTAGACAGAAATTCCTCGTGAGAGGTCGGTGAAATCGAGTTCGAAACATCTTGCAAAGCCTCGTTCAATGGCTGGCTGGCTCGTGGCTGATAAAACCCAACATTACGTGTCTCATTTCTCACTAAAGAGATTTCTCTGTCCTGTTATGGCTCATCGTACGACGACCACCGCATCGTCATGCATTAGTTGAATGACTCTTCATGACAACCAGACCCATATCATGACAACTCAAGCCTGCATCGTGAAGCTGGCGTCGACCCGATCAAAGGTACAGCATCGCAAGGCGGTGTGCGTGGAAGGAAGAATAGGTAGCCAGGCCAAACCAGGTTTGTTTGACCCTGCATATGTACATAAGTACGAGTCGAAGACCAGAACAGCGGTCAATGAAAGATGATTCGGCTGGGTTTTTTTCTTTGTGTTCTCCCAGATGAAAGAGGAGGAATATGATATGATCACAGCCCAATTATCTTAATGCATGATGAGGCCCTGATGAGAGGTTAAGGCAGGAACAAGCAAACCTTGACGCCTACCCGATACCTTACCTGATTATTGCTTTTTCCACAGGTACCTTGCGCCTAATGCATTTCAGTCAATCTGCTCCGTGGGCTAGTCCAGACACAAGACCCTTTGTACAGCCGTCGCTCGATTTAGCTCACATGAAGCAGATCATAAAAGCGTTCATGCTTATAACGGTGCATGCGTGATTTTCAAATCATAGTGTAACCTCGGAGATATAATCAACCAATCCATACCTATTCACCCTACAATTCTTCCCTCGATGCTGACTTCGCCTGACCTTGCTCCTGGCCACTCTTGACTTCTTTCGGCTCTAAGGCCTGGACCTTGATGTCAAGCTGCGTCTTGTGATCCTGGGGTTCTGTATGTGTGATCCAAGCAACAACTCCGCCATCCGAAGGCTTGGGACTATACTTTGACAAGTCGACAAGTTGATCTATTATTTCACCGTGAGTAACTATTCTCAGGTGAGCCGTATTCACTGGGTAACTCACCCCGGCATTTACTATTCTCTGCCGTCCACAGAGGAAGGATTCCATACAAAGCGCCGGGTGCAAAAATGGCAATCTTGTCTTTGTCATTGCCGCGATCGATCTTGTCAGCTTCAGGGAACTCGACAATTTTCTCAATCTCGTCCTCATCAGTCTTCGGCCTCTCAAGGACAGCAAAAAGTGCCTTGCCCTTTCCGTTAGTCCGCTCCTGTTCTTCGATCCACTGGCGGACTAGAAGAGGGATCTGATCGTAGTTCATCAACAAAAGACTACGGCCGGAAAGGTGAGGATCAAGACCGAGCCACCCTCCAGGGTATTCTTTATCAGCAAAAACTGCCTTGAGAGCCTTGGACCAAGGCTTCAATCCTTTGGGGGGAGGTTCCATTAAGTCGTGGAGGGTATACTCAAGAGCCTCGTATTGAGCTTTGGCCGCACAAGCAGGTCGGAATGAGGTGATGGCACCGAGCGCAAAAGGATCCTTCCAGTCAAAGCCTTGAACAAGCTCAACAGGCGGTGGCGGTGCCATCCCGATTGCTTGAGTAAGTCCAGTCAGCATAGCCGACGTAAAGGCGAATTGAACTGCGAGTGTCTTCATGATGGTTGTAGTGGGACAAGTTATTGTAGCAATGGAGGGCAGCTGGGTGAAACCACAAACAGAAATCGATACATGTCTGTGCCATTAGATTCTACCTACAAGCATGATATTTATGCTTGCAACGAGCTGGTGCTGGTTATGATGTTTTGTTGTCCTCTTCGGAGTCTTCATCGCCGAATTTCCCTTTCAGGATTTCAACTGGGCCGATGTCAACACGGAATGGTCATTAATCAAATTTCGAAAGACGAGATCTTAGGCTGAATCATCAGTGTGAAATAAACTACGAGAAAAGTTGAAATCTGTCGTTATTGGGATTGCTGGCTGCTATCTAGCAACGCTTTGATGCTTTAACTTAGGTGGTGTTAGCGAACGACATAAGAAAACAACCAGGAGAGTTTCCAAACCTGCGAATATTGCCACCTGATCTATCGTCGTATTATGTACTACGAAGCTGAGGAATGTAATGGTCTCGGGAATCATCAAGATCCTCGGAATACGATTAGTGCAATCGTAAACCAGTTCGACTTACCTATGTTGAGAGTCTAGCTTACACAAACTAGTTTTCAAGGAGGGAGTCACAAGTGAAGAGAGCAGGCTGTGATCTGGGAAAGAGTTCGACCTACGTAATCCAATACACCGAAAGAGCCACCAGCCTAACCTAGCTGACACTTATTGGTGACGATAGACTCGTTGATTGATACTGTCCGGTGGGCTCAGCACAGCAGTGATTGAACAAAACATTGAGAATGCCCATAGTAGTACGGGTATTGCAACTGCATTACGCAAAGCACGGGGCTGTATATACATGATTTAGACCTAAAGTGATTCGATTATCTAAAACCGCCTCTTTCATTGTGTGGTCTAAGCCTCTGCTATGTATGGGATGCCGCGCCAACCGGGATATCAAACCAAACGCGTTGGTGTGTAAAATGTGCCCACATATAACCTGAAGGATCATTTTCCTTGGGAAGTTGAGAGGTACTGCATGCTGCGCCAAAATCTTGACTTGATACGCATCAAAGACTAGAGGAGAAGAGTCTAAGTAGAAATGAATGTTTCAAGATAAGGTGATCTACAGAAACACACGCAGATCACCAACTTATCAGTCTAATCACCTAATTTAATTTATGTCTTGTTCGAGTGTTCCCGAAGCCCTGTAAATAGCAACCAACAGATGGCGTATGGACCTTGCACTGGATCCTCCTTCAGCTGGTTCTAGGCCTCAAGCTAATTACCAGTCTAATGTCTTGGTGCTGACAGTAACTCGTTCATCCATGCAATAGTTCTGCTTCGCCCTGCATCTTGAAACCTCCTTGACTGCTCACAGGCCGGATGGGGCTTAGAGCTCAAGGGTCTGGCATGTAAGATTCATTGTTTCTTATTTAATTTTCCTTTTTAAAACCTCTTTGGATGCCATGCATCGTTGATTGATTGACTGGCTCCATTCATCCCACTACGCTCACTTCCATTACTTGCACTACAATCACAACTATGGCTACAAACCCAACAGAGGCCGCGACCTCGGAGAAGCAGCAGGTGGCAAAGGCAAAGGGATCCTGGCCGCTATGGAAGAAGCTCACTGCCATTGGCGTGACCCTTGCAGTCATCCTCGCCCTGGCTGTTGGCCTTGGTGTTGGCCTTACACGAGGGAAGAGAGGAAACGACACCTCTAATGCAGAGAGCGATGACTCGACAGAACCTTACCTCAAAGCCCGCAGCAGTCTATGGCAGCCAAAGGTCGGCGCACAATGGCAGATCGTCCTTCTCAACCCCATTAAACTCAACAAGGACGGCTCGGCCAAAGATCTCAAGCCTAATGTCGGCATTTACGACCTGGATCTTTACGACAACGACGCTGAGACGTTCAAGGCACTGCACAAGGCTGGAAAGAAGGTCATTTGCTACTTCAGCGCTGGATCATGGGAGAACTGGCGCGACGACAAGAACCAGTTCAAGAAGTCTGATCTTGGCAAGCCGCTCGATGGGTGGCCTGGTGAGAAGTGGCTCAACCTTAGAAGCACCAACGTTCGCAATATTATGAAGAAGCGCATCAAGCTTGCTGCTCAGAAGGGATGCGATGCCATCGACCCTGACAATGTAGACGGCTATGTAAATCATGACATCCAACCCCGGCTCTAGCATATAGACTAACACAAGGAATAGCAAAACGACAATGGTCTTGGCCTGACCAAGAAAGATTCGATCGACTACATGAAGTTCCTTGCTGCTGAAGCCGCCAAGTACAACATGTCTACTGGTCTCAAAAACGCTGGCGATATCATTGCCTCCGTCCTCCCTTACGTTCAGTTCTCGGTGAACGAACAGTGCGTCGAGTACTCTGAATGCGAGACCTTTGCCAAGTTCATCAAGGCCAAAAAGCCCGTCTTCAACATTGAGTATCCTAAGGGTGCGCCCAAAGTCAAGGACTCTGTTCGCAAAGCCATTTGCTCAAAGAAGGGGAAGGCAACGGGCACCGATGGCTTCAGCACTGTGATCAAGAAGATGAACCTTGATGGTTGGGTCATGTACTGCACCGGGAATACCTATCAGACTCCAGTCGAGAAGTGATCTACCCACAACTGTGGCGTGGAAGTCGATGTTTGGTTGGAGTATGCAAGAGCATGTTCACTATTTATGATCACATTTCATCGTTCACACCTCACGCAAAGCAATAACTAATTGCCATCCATTCTCTGTTATTGTCATAGCCCATGAGTCGTAATCACTGGGCTGGTGTTGCTTGCTTGTGAGCGCCCATTGGCCCTCATCTTGCTCCATTATGTTATCATTTCCGATTTTATATACAATCACTGGCGACATATCCTTACAACACCTTATCGCCTTAACAACCTTGACTGTCCGCTAGAGTCCTAAATAAGGGGTATACTGATAAAAAAAATCGCTCAGAACTCACAATAATCTCCAACACCAGGATTCGACAACAAGTTCAGACTTAACCCATGCTTTACGTAGCTGTCATATACTTAGGGCCGCCCTCTTGTTTAAAGAGCCAATCACTATTGGCGTCAACCATGAAATTGGTTATATTGAACTCATTCGATGGCCCCAAGCCTGTTCCGCTATCATTGGACGCACGAATGTCGGCTCCTGGCGGTGCCGGTGTTCCGTTGACGCCGGAGATGTTCTCACCCCCAAAAGGAAGTCGGGGCACGTTAAAGAAGTCGAATACATCAAGATACTCAAGCTCGTTGGGCGCCGGTGTCCTTGCAGGCGTAACGCTTGGTAACCTACTGAGGGCTGAGCCGCTCGACTGTCTAGGCTGCCGTGAGATCAGGAAGTCCAAGTCAAATGCTGTGCGCCGCATGTCTGAAAGAATTTTGACTGAACTCGGCGTAATCCCGTCTCCTTGTCGCTCGCTATCTCGATGCTCGTCCAAGACTCTTTGTAGCAACTGGGAGTATCGAGCCGCAACGGGCCAGTAGCGACCCATTTCACGTAGGCTGTCTACAAAAAACGGAAGCTGTGGAGAAAGCTTATGCTCAACAGTTGAGCCATGGACAAGGAGAAGACGCGCCGAAACCCAGAGGGTAAAAGCAAACGGGGGGCCAAGCTTTGCGAGCATTCCATTATTCACAACGAATTCTCCTAGGGCAGCCACATTCTCAACTGCGCCGTGGCATCGTTGTGATGCGCTGTATGAGGGAGTGAATATGGGTGACCTCGTTGTAGGGTAAGCAGCGGACGAGTGAAGACGAATAACGGCTGTGTGGTACGTAGCATGAAGCATAACCCACGCGCAGTTGATGTTCTTGCTTCCTGGGTGGAACAACTTTGCCATATTACCAAACTCACCAGGAAGACTGAACTTCCAAGAGGTCAGCATATTGTCGAGCTCCTTGTACCGCATTTGCCATTGTTCCACGTCACTCAAAGCGCTGATATCAACCGGCTGTTTGAGAAACTTGTGTACCTTGGACAGAATGCCAAGAATCTCGATATAATAGGCAAATGCACCCAGGTTCTCAGGCTGGTCAATGTCGTGGCCGGGAGAACCTGAGTGCAAATCCGTACTGAACCATCGTGTATCAACCTTTTGGTTCTTGATCCACAGGTCGTCTCGACATGGCAATGTCCTATCGATTTCTTTGTCGTCTAGAGCAAATTCAAAGGCAGTGGCAAGAGTTGCATATCGATCTAGTAGATAAATCATCCAGAACAGCCGCCGCCTGGCCTCTTCTTCGATAAAGTCCTTAGGTTCCGACAGTGTCATTGCTCGAAGCGTATAAATCGAAAGGTAATGAGGCGACACGGTTGATGAGGTGATTTCAACAGCTAAACCAAGCTGTACCACAGACCGAGTGATGAGAGCCATGATATTCCATCCCGGTGGGCCGTTACTACTTCCACAGAGATCGAGCGCAAGTATGACAAGAGCCTGCAAAGCCTTGACCGAGGAGTTCTCCATACCATAAAGAAGAACTCGTTCTTTGGAAACTCGATGATAGTGCTCCCGTCGCTCCTCTGTTAACCTAGCATCCGTCGAGTACCGCATTGTTGTTGCAACAATTGCATAGAGAAGAACTCGATCGGTTTCATCAAGGGTTGACGGGCCGAAGAGGCTATCTAGAGTGGTTTTGCGGTGGAGAATTGGGCACCAAGTATTGATATGCTTAAAATACAGGTCGACCAGGGCGTAAAGAAGGTCATAAGGTGGCATGTCTCGATCCGGTGTTGATGTGCCTGGGACCGATGACAATGGAGCCGTGGGCGAATGTATTATGTTTGTGTGCACAGAAGTGTAATAGTCTTGAGCGGCATTGTTATGTTGTAAGGGTGACAATTGAGAGGACGCTGCCACACCTGACAGCGACGACTGGTTCTGACCCGGGTACCCATCGTTCATTCTTGGTGTATGAGCAACGCTTAAATCGAGATTCTGGGTGCTCGGCGCAAAGGTTGAGCCGGGGGCCTTCTGTCCATATATGACGGAGTCAGTTTGGGGTGTGCGAACCGATTCTGAAGGCCGAAACAGGTTTGGATGGGTATCTCGTGGAGTTCCTTGGTCGCTAGGAAGGCTTGGGTTGCTGTGTCGAACACTGGCAGCGAGGACAGGATTTGTGTTTGAGGCTAAGGTGCCATGGAGGATCTCAGCATGGGAGCGCAATATTTCCTCAAGCTTGTCGAGGCGCTGCTCAAGCTCACGACCATAGCCCGCTCTTAAGCCGGGCTTCTTGCGCTCTTTGTACTCGCATATAGCGCCATTGCGGCTACACCAGCCACACGATGGTTGCCCACGGTCACACTTAACCTTGAAGTGAGACGAATTAGTATAGGTTGACATGAAAAAAAACACCAAAAGACAAGATCGTGTCCTGGAGGGCATACCTTTCTTTGCTTACATAGCTCACATCTGGGTAAGACATTGTTAGCCTCGGTGTCGGCGACAGCTGGTATGTTGGAGGATAAGGCAGATTGAATTTGCAATGTGGTGTAATAGTTGAGATTTTGTGAGGGTGGGGGCAGTGAAGCATGAGGCGATGAAGTGGCCTCAGACGGTGGCATAGTGTTGATAAGAGAGTACAAGAAATGTAGATAAGACTCCAACATGATTATTGAATCGGAGACTTGCCAAGAGGATAAAAGGAATCCTTGATCCGAGACATGGGCTTAACAAGAGCGCAAGATTGGGGTATGATTGACAAAGTGTGTAGAGGAAGCAAACATAGATCAGTAGAGCTGCACTTACGAAACCGAGACAGGACGCTTCCTCTTCCCGTTTCGACAGAGCGTTTCGTGGTCGCCATGGTCCTCATCCTCGCTAGGGAATTGGTTGGCTTCATCACTGTCTGCTTCTGTAGAGGGCGGGCGATTCTCAACCGAGCCATCGCCCGACATTCTGTTGGCTCCGTTCTGCATGGCCAAAGAAAGAGATATTGGGCTTTGGGTTCCTATTCCAGAGCGCTGGCCGCTGGTCTCGTGTCGGCACGATGTAAGAACGAGCTCACCAGCGGTCGCGTGAGGGTCAAGAATAGTGAATCCAAATAACAGGGGTGAGTCAAGGCAAAGCACGCATGCAACAGGATGATGGACAGCAAGTATGCGCGCGAACGATGAGTCCGCGTTCGTTGCAAAAGGAACCTCGCGATCCGGGATAATGGCCAGCGGGATCAGGAGAATGATCGCCCGAGGATAAATAGGCCTGCCCTGTACTAAGTACTAAAGGAAATGGGTGTAGGACCTGTGCTGCGACTGGGGAGTGACCTACTATTGTCAAGATAATGTAAGAAATTTCGGCCAATACCGCGAATTACCGACAAGCACGAATGCTTTCTGATGAATATTATTTATGACTGTCCTCTCCCCCTTTGCTTATCACCTGTTTTTTCTACTATCCTTCTCGCTTTCTGCTGGCTTTGTGCCTCGGACGGATGGGAAGTGGCGCCGTGATGACCGGGCCAAGTTTGCGGTGGGCCGAGGTGGACTCGATGCTAAACAAACGGCCAGAGCTCGATTTCGTCGGTGTACTTCCGTTGACCGGAGCCGCAGAAGAAATTGTCAAAAGTATTAGAACGCATTTATAAGGACCTCCTCTCAAGAGATTAATTCACTTGGCATTAATCTGAAAACCAAAAGTGATGAGGTATGGAGGAGAGGCAGTTGGCTTGCACATGCGATGTGATTTCCTGCTAGGATGGGCATAAACTTTCAGGAATGCGGAGAGAAGGAGCGATCTTACGCCGCACGCGTACCTGCCCAAACCTTCTTACCTTGACCTCATCTTCACAAGCTCTTTCCTCAAAGGGGTTAAGGCGGGGAAATGAGAGAAGCGGTATAATCTGATTTGTGGAACGAGGCATATAAATGGGTCGATGGAGGAGCTCATTGCCCCAGACCGGATGTAGCACATGCTTCATCCATGTTAGTCCATGTGTTCAGCCTCACAAGCGGTCACTGTTTTTGAATGAGTCAACTAATATCAGGCTCAATGACTTTGAAAGAGTTGACACATATTATGTAGCAGAGACAAGGCCACTTGGCTCTACCTTGAAGATATAAGTTCACCTATAAATACAGATACACCGTCGTTGACAAAGATTTCGAGACCCCCTTCCGCCCCCAAAAATATTTCACTCCACATTTGCCGACTTTCCTCCCCTGTCACCCCCGCAAAGACCAGGCTCAGCTTGGAACAGCTAGCTGTGCGGAAAACGAAGATGGCTAAATGCACGGCTAGTTTCAAGAAAAACTGAGCCGGACTTGAATATATATATCCGAGGTAGGTGTTCTAGTTAAGCTATTACTAATAAGATACCAGAACCAAAACTCCAAGCCTCCTAATACCCCCAGCCTCAGAAACAATAGTGAAGTAAAAGTTGGGAACCTGTGAGCCGACTCTAAGCTGTCCTCAAAACTCATGTGGAACCCCGACGACGACCGAGAAAATGTGGAGATAGCCATGTAATTGGAGAAGGCTCCATTCTTCAACACCAACTTCGGTGCATCTTGACCCGATAACTGTTTCGTCAGAGGGGAATCCGGCGTCCGCTTTGCCGGTCTTTGGCCCTCGGAAAGCTATGACGAGACTGACTGGCCAGTCGGTCATGACCTTCTCGACTAAAGTCATCAAGCATTACATTTCATGATCCGTGATCGGTTGGAATGATATTCAGCCCACCTTGTAGTGCCACCAGTGCATCATTTGTAAATAAGCTCAGCCCCAGCTCGTAGCAATTCTTCTCCTTCTTCCAATTCCTCTCATACTCTACTTGTCAAAGTTTAATTTAGTCCTTTTCTGTCCTCTCAAACCAATTGACTGTCTACATCATCAACAATGGCGTCTGTCAAGGACTTTCCCAAGATTAAGGCCATCAGGTCATTCATCATCGGCGGTGTTGGGTCAGGTATGTCGCTTTAATCTTTTCACAAAGGAGAATTGAAAGGAGATTGGCTTTATACTAACCAGTTGCGAAAACAGGTGGTGACTATCACAACGTCAAGGGTGGTCACTGGTACGTTGGCTCACTCCATCTCCACACACCAGGCTTCAACAGCATCACTCACATTTCACTTTATAGGCTCATCGATAGCGATATCTCAACACCAGCTTCAAAATGGGAGCAATATAAAAAGTCGCGGACCAGCTGGGGCATCAATGTTCTTGGCTCGTTCCTGGTCGAGATTGAGGCCACAGATGGAACTGTCGGTTTCGCAACTGGGTTTGGAGGTGAGTCCAACCATTTACAAGCCAAGCTCAATGAGATACTTCCAAGATGTATCTTTGACAGTTAGTGAAGGGAACATTACTAACAAATCATTAACAGGCCCTCCCGCTTGCTGGCTTGTTCACGAGCACTTCGAGCGTTTCCTCATCGGCGCCGACCCCCGCAACACCAACCTTCTCTTCGAACAGATGTATCGAGCTTCCATGTTTTATGGCCGCAAGGGTCTTCCCATTGCAATCATATCCGTTATTGATCTCGCCCTTTGGGACCTGATCGGAAAGGTTCGCAACGAGCCTGTCTACCGTCTAATTGGTGGTGCTACCAAAGAGCGCCTCGACTTTTACTGCACCGGCCCCGAACCCACAGCCGCCAAGTCCATGGGCTTCTGGGGAGCCAAAGTTCCTCTGCCTTTTTGCCCCGATGATGGCCATGAGGGTCTGCGGAAGAACGTCGAGTTTCTGCGAAAGCACCGTGAGGCCGTCGGTCCTGATTTTCCTATTATGGTTGACTGCTACATGAGTCTCAACGTTACCTACACAATCGAGCTGGTCAAGGCTTGTCTTGACCTCAACATCAACTGGTGGGAGGAGTGCTTGTCGCCTGATGACACCGACGGCTTCGCACTCATCAAGCGTGCCCATCCTACCATCAAGTTCACCACTGGTGAGCACGAGTACTCCCGATATGGTTTCCGCAAGCTCGTAGAGGGCCGCAACCTCGACATCATTCAACCCGATGTTATGTGGCTTGGTGGTCTGACCGAGCTTCTCAAGGTCGCTGCTTTGGCTGCTGCCTACGACATTCCCGTTGTTCCCCACGCCAGTGGTCCTTACAGCTACCACTTCCAGATATCTCAGCCCAACACACCCTTCCAGGAGTACTTGGCCAACTCTCCTGATGGCCGAAGTGTGTTACCTGTGTTTGGAGACCTTTTCACCGACGAGCCCATTCCCACCAAGGGATACCTCACCACTGCCGACCTGGACAAGCCTGGCTTCGGCCTGACCATCAACCCTGCTGCCCGATCCAAGCTCATCCCAAGCGATTATCTATTCAAGGTGCCTCAAGCATCCTCTCTCCCGGTCCCTAGCGAGAGCGAGAGCAGGCCAACTGAGGAAGCCAGCAAGCCTAACGGAACAATTGACGCTCTTGCGGCTAAGGTAGAGAGCCTCACAACTTCAACGGCTTCTTAAAAAGGGTTTGCCATATTCTCACAACTCGGTGCTGGATTTGCGGCTGTGTTGATGTTTGACGGCCGCATGATAGGACAGCCGGGCGAAATAAAGTGCGTATCGGTTGTGTGGTGATTGCCATTGGGAACAAGGGAATAGAGAACATCCCTTTTTTTTCTTATATATGGCTTTGCATTGCATTTACTTACAGGCATTTTGGAACAATAAAATGAAATACATTTAAGCTCACCGCTTGATATCATAAAATCAGGATGCCTTCGTGTTTAGGGAGAAACTGAGATTGAAGGTAAGGTTGTAGAAAAGAGAAAGAAACCAAAACCTAACAAACAACAAGACTGTTATAATGCAGACGCAATACTGCTGCCCTGTATCTTTACTAAAGTGACGACGATTGCTAATTTACAATTTATGACGGCATTAATGTAGTTGAATTATGCTCTACACCCCAGACAATGAGTCGCATGAAGTGATAAACGTGGCCCACAAGAAAGGTGTGTGTACACCCCATGACAAGGGAAATGAGACGCAACGCTGAGAAGTGACCGACATGCATCGTGAGACCCTTTTTCTGGGGTGAAACGGTGACCGTCGGAGCGTTCAACGCCACCTTGAGACGGTGGCCGTTCTGAAAACCCACATCGTGAACGGTCAGTAACATAAGTATGGATGGACCCAGGCCCCAGTAAAGAGCCGTTGGCGTGAGCTTTGGGGATTTGTGGGAACTGGGGGTACAGCAGGGGATTGCAAATTCAGCAACAAAATGAAATGTATTAATTTCACGATCCTTTTCGCATTCTGAACTGGTGTTTTGATCTAATGGATCCAATACTAGTACTGTCACCCTTTCCAATCCATTCTTGGTTAAAAAGCTATTTGCTAATATTTGTTCCTAATTGCCCCGCCGGGATCTCGCGTTAAAGCATGCCGAGATGGCACCAAGATCCATCATGCCAATTACTACGTAGCAAATCTGGTTCGCCGTGTGATCACTCGCTGGGCTAGTGCACCGAGGCTTTCTACTCGGGTTCGGTGTGAATGCTTTCCCGCAAGTCAAGGGGCATTTTTCTTTTGACACTTGTCCCGCCACTTGCGCGGGTCATGATGGATGCTAACCACCAAAGGAAGAGGGTCTCCAAAGGAATGGGGAAGAGTTCGGTACTATTAAGAGCCGCCGTTTCCCGGAAGTGAGGGGAAGGAGGCCATTGAAATCATTATATTGAAGTCCTCCAACTCTTGGTCACCCTGAATCGTTTGTACAGATTACTATTGAGGGAAAAAGGTCTCCTCATAAGGACTATAGCTTCATTACTCACCAACAAAGCCCCTCTTGTATACATCCATAGCAACCCCTCATCCTCGGCATTCCTTAAACCGAACGAAGTACCGAACAGGAGTCAAGTCGAATAATTGCAAACTTCAGTTCACAGGAACAACTGAAATAAAAACCTACAGCTAATTGCCCATTCATACATGCAATCATGCTGATGCCAGCAGGTCTTCTCGCCAACAAGAGCGCCATCATCACGGGCGGCACAACTGGCATTGGCCGTGCCATCTGCCTTGAGTTCCTGCGACAAGGAGCCAACGTCGTGGTCAACCACCTGGGTCTTGAAAAAGACAAACCTCATCTCGACTCACTCCTTGTTGAAGCCGACGCTATCCGCAAAGCCTCGCCCACGGCAGGCCATCTCGAGCACCAACCAGGCGACGTTCGCGACCCGGCGACGGCAACAGAACTGGTCAAGAAGGCTGTTGAGCATTCTCCCAAGAAGCGGCTTGACGTTTGCGTGTCGAACGCTGGTATCTGCACATTTGCTGATTTCCTGACTCTCGAGCCGGATCTGCTATACTCGACAGTGAGAACAAACCTGGATGGTGCATTTTACGTCACCCAGGCTGCCGCCAGGCAAATGGCGCTCAACCAGGAACCCAAGGGAGGAAGTATTATCGGTGTCTCGTCCATCTCAGCGCTTGTTGGTGGTGGTCAGCAGACACATTACACTCCTACCAAGGCTGGTGTCCTGAGCTTGATGCAGAGCACGGCATGCGCACTTGGAGAACACAACATTCGATGCAATGCCCTTCTCCCAGGCACAATCCGCACGCAGCTCAACGATGCCGATCTGGCTGACGATACGAAGAGAACTTACATGGAGGGTCGTATCCCTCTGGGACGAACAGGCTCACCCTCTGACATGGCTGGCCCAGCCGTCTTCCTGGCGTGTCCAGAGCTGAGCGGGTACGTGACAGGAGCACAACTTCTCGTCGACGGTGGCCTCTTTGTAAACCTTCAGTGAAAGAGAGAAGATTAAGCTCGTGGGGAGAAATGGGGACATGGAGAAGTGGAGACGTGGAGGCGAAGCGCTATAGTCGAGGCGAACCCGAAACCTGGAGATATTATGGAAACGGGGTTTACAACGTGCTCCGTGGCGATGAGTTAATTTTTAGTCCTGCGGGGAAAACTCTGATCGAGTCGCGCAAATTATTGACTCGTGGAGTCTATTGGTGTTTTAACATAAATGTATTGGACATCGGAACTGAAGGTTCTTTGTGTGGCAGGATACCCGGAGCCCCGGGGGCGGCTCTATTAGACCCGGGGTCGCGGGACCGGGCTTGAACGGCGCCGGCCGGCGGCTTCAGTTTTCGTCTCACTACAAAGGAACAATCATGGAGGGCAGATCGATGCCTAATCTGGGAATGCTTGAGGTACTTTGACACGTTTGAGGGAAAGAAAACGCGAGTGACAGAAAGTATGTTTGCCAGACTATAAGAATATCGATGTCAGTCCGCATAAAGCGGCTTTATTTCGAGGTATATGGAAGGATATTACTGTAGATCTCATGTACCGTATCCGTTCCCATCACACCTATTCAGGGTTATGGTTGGCTTCACCCTCCATCACAAACCAAGAAAAACGTGAAATATATTCCGTCTGGTTCAGAACGGGCTGAACGGTAGGCGAGAGGTTTCAACGTAATGAGAAAAAGATAAGCAGGAGGTGGCTGGGGTGTTGGGACGGGAGTCGACCGAGGTTGTACAGTCTACTTTGGCCAAGACCTCACTTGACAACTGCTTGAAGGTAGCGATACATGCCAATCTCTTGGATTTCCAAGGTTTGAACTCTATTTAACAGCCCTTGTTTCTAGAATTTCTTTCCAGAGATAATAGTGACATCACGGGCAGCTGTCAACGTCAAGAAGATCAACCACCAAAAACACCATTTCCTGATACACCACGGATAGAGGCCCTCAATTTAATTTGTACCGTCAACTCACCGCGACGCTCGACTCATAATCAACATAATCTGTACTACTTTCTCCACAACGTTTCCCCCTCATTGTTACTAGGTAGTTTTCAAGGATAATGCAAGGAAGGGCGTATTAATCGCGCGCACCCCGCGCCGGCGCGAACGTTTGATCGAGACATTTCGAGGAGACGGATGCCAAGCGCCATGATCCATGATCCATGATCAGTAATTAGTAGAATTCCTGACGGTGGTTCCCAGAGGCCGCCGCTAAGGGATGGGTGACGGTCCAACGATATGATTTTCTTTTTCTTTCTACTAACATAGCGTGAATAAAGGAGCAGGCAGATAACAAGGTAGGCAGTGGAAGCATATGCATGCCTAGGTAGTTGACTGGAAAACGGTAGGGTAACAATCCAATGACGATGATGATTACCGTAGGAAAGATGACAACGAAGGGCTGAGCTGAGTCAAGCCAAGAGCACCAAGCCAAGCTCGGTTGGACTGAAGTGGCAGGCCGGCCGTGACTTGCAGCACCAACACCCACCAAACCATTCCATTCATGCATGCCCTGCCCATGAACGAACCCCTCCAGCGCAGAAGGACCCTGTGTGCTTGTGTTGCCCTAAGTAGATCTAATCCCGATGTGGGTGATAACGCCTATCTGTCGACCGTGTTTCACATGCTTTCAGGGACAGCTCTTGTATTATTAGATGGTCTGTGTCGCAGATAGATGAAATGTTGTGCAACCGTCTCTTATTCTCGCGACATCAGCGGGCCATCAATTGCAATCGCGCTATTACGTATTTCTTGTTTCTTATCATCCAGTGTATTCTTGAGATCACATCAGAATTGTCGATTGCTGTGCAATGTAACACTTGTCAGACAGCCTAACATGAATAATTATTTGGTGATGGTGCCAGCCGAAAATGGCCGTGGTGGATGACGGCTTTTCCATGTGGGGCCGTACGGCATGGCTGATAGGGCTTCGGACCGGACTGGTGGAGTATTAGCGGACCCTGAGCGGAGCTAGTTTGACGTCACATAAAACAACGGACCGAAACTATGCGTGCAAAGCGAAGAGAAATAAACCAAACAGGTGCCAGGTTTAGACAAAATAAACGACCCGACTCTTGATTCCGCGGGAGGCAGTCTGAATAGTGGAGGCAGAGAGCAGCTTTCATGCATTCATACTGTTGCCAATGCCTCTTCCTTCTGACGGTGACCGTATTGGCGTCATGGATGAGCTGCTTGACGGTGGATACTATCACAATCGAATCCTGTTTCTTTGACGGAACGCGCGCTTGATGTCGTCGACATTGCATTAAATCTCACGGCCGAGAAAAAGGCCCTGTAGGTCTTGAGTTCGCGCCATAGCCCGTAAAAAAGAAAATGCCCCTGAAAAAAATCAGCCAGCCACTGCGTAGCGAAGCTACCTATCTGCAAGCCTCCTTTCGTTGTGTGAGGTTCCCATGTTTGTCTGACTGGCTGAAAATGGCCGATATAGATAAAGGCCCTGATTGGCGCTATGTACCGTAGCAAGGAGCCTCAGGGTCTACACCAGAGAACAATTCTTTTTTAGAGGCACATCTTTGCCGTTAGAAGACGGTACGGTGGTACACCGTTTTATGCGGTGAGTGTTTGTTATCTTTCGCGATTCATGGATGCCAGGCTAACCTTAAAGAACGTAAATCAATTGGCAGTCCCAACCTAGGTACGTCCTACGTATGACAGAATCGTTGCCTGTAGAACCTTGATCAAATCCAATGGATAGTAGATATTATGAGGGCTTATGCCATGTATCACTAATAACACCTTGTCCATGTTGCTTCAAGATAATGACCTCCATTTGCGTTATTTACAACATGTTGGTTGGCAAATAAGAACAGGGCATGTTTCGTATCTAGGGGGCATTTGTACATATGTACATACTGACCATACTTGCTTCCCTGTCTGGTCATGACGTTGGAAGGACGCAAAGTGAAGTTGAGAATGGGGTTGGCTTAGTGCGGCGACGGCGTCTAATTACTAGACTAACCCAGGTACAGTACAGAGTGCGCAGCAAAGAAATCCACGATAGCCCGCCCCAGCCGCGGGGAGAGACAGCAGGTTACGTAGCCAGTACAACGGATCTCGATACATGTCACCAGGGAACGTCAGGTATCCAGTACCCACATGTCTCGCTCTGACAGGTACCTTTGCAACACCGTCATCGCCATCCCCTTCACATCTCTTACCTCATTCTGTACCTCAAAATTTTTGCTGTAACGAAAAACAATGCCTCGCAAGGTATTATGTGGAACCGTTATTGTGGGTAAGGGGGAAATGCCCATTGCTTACCACGGTTTCGATTGACGTGGACTGACTCGGTTATTGGACCCCGAGCTACGTATCGACGGGCGTCTACCGAGATGCCACGGATATTGATGTCGATTCGATATCGATCAGAGCCATGGCCAAGATGACGCCCTGTTTGAACATTGTATCCTCAGGAATCTTACGCACTTTCCAATTGCTCTCCGCTTGATGTCTAAATCTATAAAGCCCCGGATTTCTCCCACCGTTCTTGACGGTAGAAATCATCAGTCTCCATCATTCCCCAGATTCCATATCCACTACCACCAGCAACCTACCAAACACACAAATAGCTCGACACTCCTCGAGTCATTTTTCGGTTACCTCTGATATCTTCGCTCGAAACACTTCGCAAAAGCCTCAACTTCACGCGTCTTAATTGTAACGCGTGCGCCTGAACAGGACTATCTTCGTTCTTATCAACACTATCACCATGTCTTCACAACAGGCCGAGTTCTTCAAGGACACCCTCCCCGCTCAGGGCGAGATCACCACTCCCGACTCTATCCCTAGCTCTCCTGAGCTCGGAAGCTCCAGCTCGAGTGACAGCATCGCCAGCCTCGGATCTCCCGCCTCTCCCATATCTCCTCCCGTCTCCCAGCCTGTCGCCGACTCGTTTGTCTTTGCTTTCGACATCGACGGTGTCTTGGTCCGCGGTGGACGGGCCATTCCTGAGGCTATCCAGGCCATGAAGGTTCTCAACGGTGAGAACGAATATGGAATTCAAGTGTAAGTCGACTCATCCACAATATGCAGTCATGCTCCACCATCCCCGGATTTATTCTGGGGAGGTCCACTTAATAAAGGGCATCGTGACTTCTACCCTGGTGTTGAAGCATGCAATGCTAACACACCCCTTATAGGCCTCACATCTTCCTTACCAACGGTGGTGGTAAGACGGAAGAGGAGCGATGTGGCGACCTCTCTGGTCAGCTCAAGTGCGACATCAAGCCTGGTCAGTTCATCTGCGGCCACACTCCCATGAGGGAGATGGCCGAAAAGTATGGAACCGTCCTCGTTGTCGGTGGTGAGGGTGAAAAGTGCCGACATGTCGCTGAGGGTTATGGCTTCAAGGATGTCGTCACCCCTGGTGATATCATCAAGCACAACGCTGCTACCACTCCCTTCCGCAAGCTTACCCCTGAGGAGCATGCCAACTCCCGCGAGAGAGACTTCTCAGACGTTGTTATCGACGCTGTCTTTGTCTTCGCTGACTCTCGCGACTGGGCTGGTGACATCCAGATCATGCTCGACGTTGCCATGTCTAAGGGCGGTCGTCTCGGCACCCGCAGCGAGACCAACGATGAGGGCCCTCCTTTCTACTTCTCTCACAACGATGTCGTTTGGTCTGCTGCCCACGAGCATGTCCGTCTTGGTATGGGTGCTCTTCGCCGCATGTTCGAGGTTACCTTCAAGGATCTCACTGGCGGCAACGGTGTTTTGCACACCCACGCTTTTGGCAAGCCCCAAGTTTCCACCTTTGAGTTTGCTTCTCGCCTGATGGGTCAGTGGCGCCAGACTGAGCATGGCCTTGTGGCTCCTCCTGAGACTGTCTACTTTGTTGGTGACACTCCTGAGAGTGATATCCGTGGCACCAACGCTGTCAACAAGATTGCCGACAACGACTGGTACAGCATCCTCGTCAAGACTGGTGTCTACCAGGAAGGTACTGAGCCCGCTTACAAGCCCCGTGTCACTGTTGAAAACGTTCTCGACGCTGTCAACCATGGCATCAAGCGCGAGATGGATAAGAAGGCCGCTAAAGGTCAGATGTCAAAGCCCGGCCTTATTCCGGAGTCCGGCATCACTGAGATCGCTGTTGACATGGACGGCATCACCATCTAAGTCAACAACACATTCTTCACTTCACACTTCACAATTTGGGATAGCACCTTTTCTATTCGGATTCTTTCGGAGTTTCGGGATTTCTTTCCTTTATTACAGCACAGCCATGCGATATGAACTTTCCTTTACACAAGCATCTGCATGACGGCTCTTTGCAGGTGCCATGAGCACAACACACAGTTGCAAGTCTTGAAGACCTGATAGAATATACAGCATCTGGATAGACAGATGGGTTCTAGATTCGAGGCTTTTCATCTTATCTAGCTAGATTCTTACCTCCTATGATGCACAACCTCACTATACCCTGATGAGCATCACATCAACAATATAGAACAGCAAAAGATAGAAAAAAAATCAAGGCTCTTACTACAACAATGGATCATTGTCAGCCATGTGAATCTTCAAATATGAATAACAGCGAGAAGAATGATTTGACTACCTTGATATCCAATAGTTCAGAGCCCAGTTGAGGTGCTTGGACTCGACCGTACTAGCACTCACAGGTTATGCGACAAAGGTCGGAATCGATTGTACCAGCAACTGCAAACTGCAGTGCAATTTTCGATCCTCTCGATCATCAACATCAAAATCTTGTTTTGATTCTCCACCGACCTGCTCCGCAGCCTGTTCTCAGTAGGAAGCCCACTTTACCCATATTTCACGACCGAGGCTCCTGAATTAGCACGGTTGGTGTCACAGAGATTATCTGATCTTTGTAACATCACTGACATGTTATTTCTCAATGATCTCGCCGATGCTCTACCCTGCCCCTGGGGATCGACATCAAATACCGGGGAATATTGAGGAGGCTCATGAAGACATAACAGGTCCGTGTTCGAAAGCCCATGTCACAGTCCACATATGTGTCCCCAGTCTGCCTCCACGATGATGATTTCGCCTGCAGTTTTTTATAGCCTCGACCTTTGTCCAACTTGTCACAAGCCCATACGTCAGTCCGGAGCAAACTCATATTTTCCGGGAAGACAGTCCTGGTAATCCAAACTATTGTGGGTTCATTTTCAGTCATCCCCGTCGTGGTCTTCATCACCAAAGTACTCCTTTGGACCTGCATTCCCCTCTGACGTCTTCTCATCAGCCTCCTTGAAAGTGAAACCTCCCCACTGGGAGGTAGCCGCCCAACCAGCTGCATCCACCGCATCTTGTCTCTGCTTCTTCTGTTCCAAAGCTTCCTCAGCACTGATTCCTAGTGCAAAACCACGGACATTCTCACGATCAACCCGTAGCCATCCTTTCCAACCCGCAGTAATGTCACTGGCTCCTAGGCCGCCGACGACGATGGTCCCCCACCATTCCCGGCCAGCGCTCCCTCGTGCTACGTTACCATACAGAAGGATATCCTCTGCTTCGGCTACAAGAGCACGAGTATGCTCTGGGTCACTTCGTGCTGGTTGGTGGATGTAGACGTGTTGTAGATGAGATGATGAACAGGTTAGGCAGGTGGCATCGAAACGACTTTCAATGTCGATAACAAGGACGGCATAGAGGTGTGGAGGGCTGATGAGGTTTGATATTAGCCTGTAGAGAAGTGGGAGATGGCGGCCAGATATGCTAAGACCCGCAGCTTTAGTGGCCCGGAAGTGAGCGGCGGTTATCTCATCAAGTTGTGGCATATGTGTAAGTTTCGTTGGTTGGATTTGAGGCTGATGTTGAGTCTGAGTTCTTGTGCCTAGGACATTTGAGTCCGTAACGAGTGACAAGCGCAAGCTTCGAAGAACCTGTCATTATGAATCAGTATGATTTATCATCCAGAGAGAGGCAGTGCCAATCTAGGGAAGAAGAGTCACAAGCCCTTAGACAGCTGGCTTGAACAAAAAGTGGCATGAGTCCTCCAACTGGGGTCCAGGGTAAGCACCTAGCTCCCGAGAACTGTGCCGTGTATGAAACCCTTGAAGAGACCGCAATAATGAGGATATGATGAGTATATAATACCCGCAATGAATTTGTCTTGAAAATGGTATTTCTCACGGAAAATTTTGCGACTCGCTGGCAATGATGATGTGATGTTGATTGGAGATGGCACATAGGGACAAAAAGCTCAGGTTCGAATGCTCAACTCACCTCTTCTAGATTCATCTCAACAACCTCCCCCAACACTCGACTCCCAGTCACCGCCTCCATCTTAGACTTCTGAGGAGAAAACTCTTTCCAACGAGATCTCTTTATTTTGATGCAGGTCGCCAGCTGCGACCACCGCCGTCCTTAGCAATGGGCTACCCGTGCAAAGTCTTCCACGCTTCAGAACTTCCGGAGCGTGTACAGAGTAACCTCAGCGGTCGCAAACGCAAACTGGACAAAGGAGCCAGAAATGTCGATATTTCAGGGTGTGAGCTTCTTGAGATGCTGCAGTACAAGTGCGAGATCAAGGAGCCTGTCAAGTGGGATAGTCCTGTGCAATGCTTTGCCGTTGAGCGGTTGTTTCGGAAGTGAGTCTTCTTCTATCTGCTCCTGTGAACCCTGTGCTCTGTGCTCGTAAGGTATACTGGACGATGGATATTCTGACGGCTTTGTTTTCTTGTGTAGATGCCAAGACAAGAAAGGTTCTTTTATGGTTGAGACAACGGCATGGGAGGGCAAAGATTATCCTCTGGCGGGACTGAAAGGTGACAATGGAAAAGATGGCAAAGACGAGGCGCCTCCCCAGCACTACCACTGGTCATCGAGTTGGCACGCACCCGACACATCACGATAAGAAAGCTGGCATTATTTGTTTACTTCTTCAACCCACATAAGAGCCTCTGCTGTCAAATCTACATGTCATATATCGAATGTTATTGTCTCAAAAAGCAGAAGCTTGACTCTTGTCCAGAACTTCACATGGACGCTGCTGCTACTCTCAACAATGTTCAGACAAATAGAACACCCCAAATACGTATGCAATCATACGGCCAACAGCTCACCAGCCTCAAACAATTTTTTTTATCCCCAGGTAGTTGTTGTGAGCTTGAAAGCCTTGAATATTTGATCGCTGAGTCACCTGCAAGGCTGCAGCAGCTTGATGACGGCATTGCCGGAATGAGCCGAGGTGGCCACAAACGACATTGGGAATCGGATCATTGTACGATAGCTTGGAACTGACAGTATTCGCGGAGTTGCTTGTTCGATTTTGGAATCGCTCTGCTTTATACAAGGTAGGTAGTTAATGTAGGAATGCATCCCAGCAGCTAAGCGCATCACTTGTAGCACTGTTCACCTGATCCCAGTTGCATCGTCGACATCACGTATCACCCCAATAGCTCGTAAATAGGTAATGGTCAAAGCGCATATGACTCTACAATTACAGATTGCCTGGCGGCCGTCTCAAATGAAGCGTTGGTGGTATTCTTCTTTCTACCCGGCTGCACGACAAACAAAACATTGGCTAGCAGCCTTGATGTACCTATGTGCACCTCCACCTCTCTCAATGCTCTTGCTTTAAACGACGAAATCTCGGTTTGGTCCGTCCATTCTTTTACTCGTTCTTCTGGGCGGCTCGCTCCTCCTCGAGCTTGATGTAGTAGTTGTCGCGAGCGTTGGTTCGGGGCATGTGGAAGCCGTACCTGCGTTGAAACAGTGAGTTTTCTATACTCGTTGTCGTGTCGTCTCATCGACTATATTCCTTACCAGAAGAAGTTGGCCATGACGAAGCCGGAGCCTGTGAAGTTGCTAGTCAGCCCGATGCTCATGCTCTCCAACCAACCACATCACGCGAATTGTCAGCCCCCCCCAAGAATCCCTCTCTTGAAATAAAGAATTTCCAATTGATATAATTCGACACAGTCCGTGAGAGATATAGACGTACCGAGAGCGATGCTGAGGTCCAGGACGAGGTTTCGTCGGAGCATCTAGCGCAATTGTCAGTCCACGAAAAGCTCTGGTGCTGGGGGTTCAGGCTCCTCTGGGCCGGGCGAATGCGAAAAGCGAGCCATTGAGTTGAGGAAAACGTACACCGGTGATGGGTCGGACGGCCATTGTGACTGATTTGTTTTTGCGAAGCTGTTCGGGCGAAGGAGCGGAGCTTTCGAGAGGGTCCAGAGGTATTGGGAGTTTCGATGTGGTCGAGCAGTTCCAAGTTGATCCCGAAGATGGGCTGATGTTAATCGCGCTAGAGTACCCGAGTCACGTGCTATCTGACTGGCATGCACCTATGCCGCACCTCAGCAGTCAGCATATCGTCCGTTGGGTGCTCCGGCTGAACATCGGAAAATTGGCATGGGCGGAAAAGAATCTCGCCCATTGAAACAGCCCTCAATTACAAGAGACAGACATTCAGTGAGAGACTGGTTGGTTTGCAGACTCTGACAATATCTGCAACCATGAGTCTCAGATTAGCCGCTCGGCGGCTGGCAATATCAGGTACGACGATACTTGATTTACCTTCTCGACAGCTCAATTGACCGCGAAACTCGCATATACTGATTAAGAGCTTCTTTTTGTAGCAAGGACCGCGCATCCTGTATCCAGCACAACAGCCCCTGTCTTCTCTGCTACCGTTGGGCCCTTAGTTCAGCGACGACACAAATGGATCTCTAATCCCTTCAAAGGATGGGGCAAGGCCCAGAACAAGGACTCTGGATCTGCATCGGCCCAGGACCCAACATCTCAGCTCGATGACCCCAAGAGCCGTGAAGAGTATCTTCAAAAGAGCATGTATAGTGGCGTGGAGGATAACATTTTCCAAGACGAGATCGAAACCCCCAGCGCCGAGACTGCCCCAGGCGCCCCCGAGGTTGAGCAAAAGACGAAGGAGAACATGGCCATGGTTGTGGACCCCGATCCCCGAAGCCGAGTCCGCTGGCAGCGAAAGAAGGTTATTCAGATGGTTCGCAGCAACGGTCGCTTGACAAGGGAAGAGCGCATCCATATGACAGAGCGAGAGCATCTCCACAAGAGCGAGTTTATGCCTACAAGTGTCAAGAAGCTCGTTATGTTGGCCCGCCAGATTGCCGGAAAGAGCGTCGACGATGCAATTGTGCAGATGAAGTGGTCTAAGAAGAAGATGGCAGCTGAGATTGGATATTACCTTGAGGAGGCTCGCGATCTGGCAGTTGCTCAACGTGGTATGGGACTTGGAAAGGTCAACAATGAGGTCTTTAAAACTCCCAAGAAGATTCAGACTGTTGATGGAAAGTGGCTCGAGATTGAAGATCCCACACGAATGTACATCGCTCAGTCGTGGGTTGGAAGGGGTCCTTGGCGAGGAAAGAGGATTGACTATAAGGGTCGTGGACGCATGGGTATCATCAAACACCCCAGTACAAGTACGTCTGCATTGTTGTTCATATATGACTTGAAAATTACTAACTGATCTCTAGGTTTAACAGTTCTACTTAAGGAGGAGAAGACAAGGATACGAGAGTACGAGGAGCGCGTGGCCAAGAAGAACAAGAAAGGTCCCTGGGTGCATCTACCCAACCGACCGGTATACGGACAAAGACCATACTACTCGTGGTGAAAAAAAAGAGAACATGCCTGCCATCTACATGGTTGGATTCAAAAGAGGCGGAGAATCCAAGCGTCGCAAAAGGCTCCCATGTAGTTTCACATAGAAACCTGTAAGATATGTACAATGGATTGTGATGTACACGTGATCAATTTTGACGTACATAAGGTACTCAAATATACTGACCTGAGAGTTGTTTTACTATTGTTACACAGCACTTTGGCCTCGGGTTTGAAAGTGAAATTGTGGTAACTTGACCATGGAGCAACTCCAACGCCGCCCAAGTGAAGATCTGGTTCGATTTCAAGGTCAATTGCGGCTCATTCATTACTCATTAGTCACCAACTTACAACGCCTAGTTACCGTAGAGACCACCCTATTCCGGATAGTAATGAATGTCGGGTTGCTCGCTGAGAGGTTGCACTTAAATCACACGCAGATATGAAGTAACCTGTAAAATGTGCATGTAATTATCGTCTGCAATGTATTGGTTCTTCTATGTCCCGTTTTAAACGCCGATGTCTTCCACAAACTAGCTCAAACCATATGTCGTGGTTCCTCACGAGGAAGCATATCCTCATATCGATGAGACATAAGTTCGAGGTCATATCCATTCTTCTCGCCAATCGATCCTTGGTCGGGCAAAGGATAGCTACGATCTCTGGTAGCCATGGGTGGTGACATGGTCGCCATGTTTCCGCGAGGAAGATTGTCCTGGTTCTGACGTTTCTTCCAGAAGAAGAAACCTGCGATGCCTAGAAGTGCCAGGATACTAATAGTGACTCCAATACCAACTCCAGCCTTAGCACCACCTGACATGCCACCTCCAGAAGATTCTTCCTCCTTGTCTGAATCGTCATCCGAAGAGCCAGAGGTAGGAACGGCGCCAGCAGCTTCGGAGGTTGCAGACGAGCTGTCGGTATCGGTGGCAGAAGTGGATGCCTCAGATTCAGTAGCCTACGGAATGTTTAATATTCGACTTTCGTCAATGTTCACCGGCACAAGTCTCTTACAGTAGGCTCGGCGGTTTCAGCCGCTTCAGTTGTTTCAGCCGCATCAGTGGGAGTAGCTTCAGGGGCCTCTGAGGTGACTGGAGGCACAGCAGAGGTCGATACAGCGTCCGTAGTCTCCGCCGCAGAAGGGGTTTCAGATGTAGCTGCTGCTGCTTCAGATGTCGTCGCTGCGCCCGAAGTCGCCGTTGCGGCAGCTGATGGAAGTGCAGGGAGCGGTTGACCTGCGTTATGTCAGTCCTTGTTATTTGTGTATGGATGAGCGTCCAACACCAGCAACCTACCAACACAAAATCCATTGCTCAAGGCCGTGGTGATATCAGCGTCTGCAGCCTTGCATGTTGCTCTCGCGCACTCAGCGACACCCTTCACAAAGTCGGGCGAGACACAAACGCAACTCGCCTGGGTAGCATCGCAGTTCACAGTCCCCTTGACCGAATCAACGCATGTGTTCTAGAGGCCATCAGCACCTATTTTGGATTGAAACCCATGATGGTTGAGCGCTAATCACTTACGACACAATCTGCTTGAGCATAGACGCCGAGAGTCTGTAGGGCGCCCAGCGCCACGAAGGTTGAAAGAGAAAAGCGCATATCGAAAGAACTGAGTAACAAGAAGCCTTGCAGCTTAAATGTATTGTAAGGAGCCAGGATCGAACTGTGTGGACTGCTGGTACCTAAGACTGGCTAAAAGAGTCGAATGAGAACGAAAATTGATGGTAGGTGCGGTTACAGGAATGGTGACAATGTCGGGTCGAATTTGGCGAAAATAACGAGAAGTGCCGCCGGTAAATCCAGGAATAATCAATCACTCAAGACTGTCGGAGAAGAAACCTCGAAATAGAAAAGAAAGACAAGGCGGAGAATGTTGTGTAATATAACAACAACAGTGGCACTCGATACTGCAGCAGATGAATACGAATGACTGAACGCGAAGTTGCGGATTTATTGTCGTCGGTTAAGTCCAGGAGTGGACAATTCGAAAGGCGAAAATCAGAACAGAAAAGGAAAGAAGAATACGAAGAATTGACCACAAGGAATGACTGAATGGTAAGTGATAACGAGGGACACTTGAAAGAGTGAAAGAGCCCAGCGTGAAATGGTGGTCGATGGTGAGAAGTAAGGTCAAGGACGAAAGCAGTAGAGAAGCGAAGCCGTTTGAGAACGGAAGAGAGAAGAAGGTGGGTTCGGGTGACGACAACAGCCAAGGGAGAGCGAGAGTGTATGTACTCCGTAAGTAAAGTTCAAATGAAATGAAATGAGATGAGACGAAGTGAGGAATGAAGTGGATGGGGAACTGGGAAAAGAACGGGGGACCTGGTAAGATTACACTGAGGTCAGAAAGAATGTAGACCGTCGTTCGCTCGCTGGCTCGTGGGAGTGAGTGACAAGTTGAAGAAAGATTCTATGTCAAGCAACACAACTGCACAAGCAAGCTTGAGGTGGTCTGGTGCTGTTACAGGCAAGGGCAACCTAGCTCGATGGGTATCGGTATCAGATCCTTCCAGGGGGGATAATCTGACATAAAATAGACAGACGCAATGTGAGGTTGGTAGCCCTAGAAATAGCTCTATACCCTCATCTGTACTCCGTATCCATGTCTGGGCTCTATTGGATATTGGCTGGTCGCCCTCCATCTTCTAAAACTCTTTGTACATAAAACACCTTGTGTGCCCCTGGCGGCTTGGCCTCCTGTAACATCAGGCAGGGCATGCATCCATAAAGCCATTAAACATATGCCACAGAGATCCCAACCCAACGTCACAAAACTGACAGCAGCGCCATCAACGTCAATTCTAACCCAAAAAAGGGGGCCAATCAATTTCGAAGGCAAATCCATGGAAGGCCGGGCAGCATAGAAAAGCTGCCATTCAGGCTGTGAGAGCGTTACTAGCGGCGCGGGTTTACTGGACATTCCCCTGGCGCCAGGTACTAGCGCCAAATATCCTGGCTTCCAAGGGGGTTTCCGCCCAATAGCCATCTCCCGAAGTGGTCCCGCTTGTTTCATCTGACAATGCAAGTAGTAATGGATGGATGTTTATGTATGAGGTGTACTTGCCGAGACTGACAGAGGATCATCTCTTCTAGATGTTTTCTCCCGACTCGCCGTGCCTACGTGTCGACTAGGTACAGTGCTTTAGAGATGATGAGTACAAGAATTCAATATTTATCTTCCGTTTCCTTTTTCTTTGTCCTCCCCTCCCTCCTTTATATCACAATATTCTAATGTCTTGCTGGGATCTATCTCAAACTCTCGTGTATTCTAATTCACCCTGGCTATTGATTTGGTCACTCTCGAACATATATGAGACCGAGCTCGAGTTGTACAGTACAGTATGGAGACGAGCCCACCCGCATTGTCTAGAGGAAACTGAGCTGCAGAAACGAAACACTAAACAAAGGACGCCATTTTATGCAACCCACCTCAGAAGCCTCGTGACTTTTATTGGGATGTGCAAGCTGCATCCTAGCTGGCCCCAGAATAACGCCAGCGAAACGATCCAGGATGCATTCGTCAGATCCGTGCAGCTGGCACTGGCGTGCATACATATGTACCGCGTCTTTATGTCAATGAATGAGGCAGTGTTCCCTGGATCCTGCCCAACCCCAGAACCCTTAAGCGGAGAGGAAGCTCTAGATGACAGCCGCGGTGGAGCATCAATTTCAATGCTGTTCCTGCGCACTCTCTTTCCATCAGTCTCTGACAGGAATGGTCTGACTGGTCATTGACTTTCAGCACAGTGCTTCAACTCATAGAGTAATAAGGAGCTTCATATAGCGGTCAACGAAGTAGGTTGCAACTCCAAGATAATGCGAGGATGCTGATGCATCGCCCGTCTTAGGTTTGAGCCCCCAAGAGGCTTCAAGGCCCCTCCTTGTACTCCATACGTATGGCGAAACAGTCACGGCACACACTTGCCTGTCAGCTGTGTGACAGTGGCCTGGATGTGGGAGGTTCCGGATCGGCCTCAGGGATTCAGCTCGCAACTCTCAAGACTGGTCTGGAAAACATAATTTTTGTGTTGCGAGCTCCTTAGACAAGGCTAACTTAACTGGGCTGACAATAAGAAAGAAACTTCCTTCTGTTTCTGTTAGTTCTCTATCCTGAAGATGAGATTTATCAAAGTTTGCCTAGCCTGCCTACAGTACGTCTTTGTTTTATCTGCCAAGTGGTGTGCGCCCAAGCCAAGAGCTGAGGCGAGGAGAAAGAAAGCATCAAGAACTTCTCGCGGGAGCCATTGAATAACACCCGAGGTAGATATTTGGCTATGAAGTTAAATACAGTTAAACAGGGCTATAATAATGTAATAAAAACAGGGGGTTAAATTATTATAAAGAGGATATTATTATAATATAACTTTATAGCTAAAAGTACCTTTTTCTAATTTTAGTAGGAAATTATACTTAAGCTAGCTAGAAGGTATTTTTTAATAAAATCCTATATTTAGCTTGCAAATTAGGCCTTTCTTTAATGCCTTTTAATAGCTTATTTTTTGTATTTAAGCTACTAAAATAATAAGCTAACCTTATTATTATAATTTTTATATTACTTTTTATAGTTAATTAGTCTCTAGTATTACTTTATTATATTATTTTATTATATTACTTTTTATTAGCTATTTAATTATTATTATAAGGCGCTTTATAAAAAAAATTTTT